>JAHQIV010000042.1:0-44605 GCA_030463285.1 Phytophthora europaea | reverse complement strand
GAAGCCGGTTATGTTATTTTTGGCTACTTCGATTTGCTGGAGGATAGTCCGACCACCTGTCTAAACCGATATATTAATCGGAGTGAGATATAGTGGGATATCCAATTGTACAGTTGAAATACGCTAATGTTACTGGTTGAAACGCCCATAGGGTTGTGACAAAAACATAAGAACTATGTAGCTTTAAGGGTTTTGCGATTTGAGTCACGGGATTGATCACATATCAAGCCAGATGGGAGACCTGCACGACCTGAAAACGCCAGACAAAACGAAGGCATACTGACGACGCTACGTCAAAAAGCGTCCTCGACGCTGTCGACCACTGTGAAGAGACGACGCCAACACAGCAGGTGCATCATGGGGCTGTCCGTGCTCTTGTTTTTATCAGGTGGACGTCTCCTTTCGGTTATTCTACCCTGAGCGGAGGACAACCAGTCAGCCCAAGGCACGTGTCCAGGCCATGAGCTCACGACCATTGTATTGTTTGTCTTAATCCTGGTAGTGCTTCGTTTACGGAGTACGTACAGCCCACCCGGGATTAATTCGCTTTGGGTATCTCTGTGGTACACACCATCTTACGCAATACAAAAAACAAGTGTATCAATTGATAAATAGAGAAAATCCCATGATTTCTAACATATTATTCAGAGACACAGTTTTCAAACACAGCTTTTTATGTAGTGATTGGTTCCTGATATGAAAGGGTATTATGTTCCAGAACTTGGCTAATGGCGGATCGTAGGTTGACCGCTTTCATATTTTACATACTCACAAACTATGACGTTGGATACGAAAGTTGAAGATGACTAACTTGTTTTTTGGTGTCGATATTGTGAGTTCTACTTGAAATTTCCTTGCGCGATTGGTTGAATCAACCGACGGGCAATCGCGCAAGCGTATACAGTTTGTATACTTCTCGCTTAAGTACGGATGTAGCCATGACATGCGACCCTCGGGCGATTCCAATCTGACTTGGGAATTGTATTGGTGCGATTCTTGAAACCGATCGGATTTGGCAAAGTTGGACGGAATTCACAATACCTGGAGCCCAACGCCCTCACACACGCAAAGGACAGGTAAGAATCAAAGTCTGCACTCGTTGACTGCAGCACACCGCGATTCTGGGGTGGAACTGCGTGTACAGCCGCCACCTCGCTTGATGAGGGGGTTCGTGCACACCCAGAGCACACCCACAAATAGGAAGGACAGCAGCGTCGACGGAGCCCTCGCGCATGCTCGCGCAGTTTTTTTTACGTTTACCTTAAGGTTGTACTCGGCCGAGCCCTTCTTGTCGCGGTAGCGCCGCTGCCTCACGCGGCCACTGCTTGCGCCTCTCTCGACGATCGCGCAGCTCCTCCTCGTCTGACGTTGCGGCCGCAGCTGGCGCCGTTGCCATCACCATACTCGCTTGGAGCCCCGGTTTATCGACGCCGTGGTTGCGTAGGTGCCCCGGAGTGGGGAGAGTGGCCTCCACGGCGGACGATAAACCGGAACTGATGTATCTATCTTGACAGCGTGTGGGGTGATGGGTGGCGACACGGAGAAGGCGTCTTTCGAAGAAAGCGCACTGACTACTATAGAGTTGCAAAATACGTGGTTAAATACATAAATGCACTCGTTATTTTGCCCGATTGGACTGACAACCGGGTTTTCCTGCACCAGGCGCTACCAGCCCACCCCTCTAGTCCTGGGATAGGAGCGAAGTGTATAGCCCAGCCCAACGAGGATTAATTCCATGGGACGAAGCTGATATACCGGTGCGCTAAGTGGGGTCCCTAAAAGGTTTAATTGCGTGGGCAGTTGTACCGATACACCGGAGGCTAAGTGGGACCCCCAAAAGGTTTAATGACTAAACTGGGCCCCTAAAGCGTAGTGCATCGGCGTTTTTTAGCAATAAATTTCAAAATAAACAAAAGGGTGGGGCGAGGACATGAGCGACCGGCCGGCGGTGTGTCCAGCCTTTCTCAGTCGCTGTATTTGGCTCATTATCGGGCAGATGCTGCGGCTGCGAAGCAGGCGCAGGAGATGCTCGTGGCGAGCACTAAAAACAAAAGTACTCCGTTGGGGAAAACGAAAAGTCTGTGTGTGCGCGAACCTGACTGTGTTGTTGCTATCTAGGTATGTGATCCGATAGATAACTATATAACTGCTACATGCAGTCCATCTAATGTCGTAATTCAAAAATCCTATCCCAGCCTTTGCGAAGCCCTAGTTGCTTACTTCAGTATGTCTTTTAACCTTCCACAAGAGCCACTTTAGTTAGACTTGAATTTTGTATGTGGAGGAACTATCCCGGCTGCACCTCGTCGAACAATGCGAGCCACTCCGAACACTTGGGTTTTGTATGGTCGAGTGGTCACTCGCGCGACTTTTTACTATCAGCGTTTGCGGAGACTTTTGGTCGACAGGGACGATCTGATCTTTCTGTGGGCATGTTTTTATGCCTACTTCTAAGGAAAACGTCGTGCAAATCTTGTCTTTTGTATGGAAATCTTCGTGCAGACTGCACGATGTTTTCTCCGAATACAACTAGGGCTTCGCGAAGGCTGGTACAGGATTTTTGAATTACGACGTTAGATAGTACATGTAGAAATTATATAGTTATCTATCGGATCACAAACCTAGATAGCAACACCACACTCAGGTTCGCGCGCACACACACACTTGTCGTTCTCCCCTACGGATTACTTTTGTTTTTACTGCTGGCCACGAGCATCTGCCCGGTAATGAGCCAAATACAGTGAGTGAGAAAGGCTGGACACACCGCCGACAGGGGGTGCTAATTATAATCTGTTGTTCTAGCACTTTTCACCTGTTAAGTACCGGTAGCCCCTACTGGGCTGTCGTCAGTATTGCTTACCTGTTACTTGCTCACATTGTGTATGCTCTTCTGTTACCTCCTAAGCAACGTATGAATTAGCATGGGCTCCGTAGAATCGGCGGTGTGCAACGTACTGAGTCGTGAGCTCCTCGTTTGCACCGCCAATTTCGCTTCGCTCATGGCGGGCAAGGTGTCGGTAAATAGATATCAACTCCTTGTAGGGCAACTACTCCGGCCCACGCGTCGACCATTGCAGACCTCCGCTTCGCTTCGGTTGCGAACGGTCTCTCTGAGGCCTCTGAGGACACTTGAGCTACCCGTACCAAAAGTCCCGTGTACGACCCAGGAAAGAATCTAACGAAATAAAGCATAGCATGACATATCACCCGCGACCTAACAGCTTTTAAGATCAACAGATATACAGTGCTGAATCCAGGGGCGGACGCAGTCGGAAGGGATGGGGGGGGGGGTAGTTCAAAAATAGGGGGCATGGTGAGACCGATTGGCAGGCCTCCTTAATGGTGGGAGATCCCACTATTCCCACTTTTGCTCTCCTGGTGGGAGCATGTTGATCTCTAGGTTGGGAGTTGTGGTGCATATACATTTATCAAAATATTCTAGCAGCGAGCAATCAAAGAGTACGGCCGAGTTTCTTCAGTGTCTGGTACTGCTTCGCATGAAGCACGCCCTCCAGCGAGAAGTACGTCGATAAACGTCTTTCTCCCAGCCCATTACTGAAAAATCGCTCTCGACCGTCGAAGTGTTGGGAAAAGCTGTGGCAAGTCGCCGCAGAACTGATGCAACCTTGGAAATTGGGCCCCGAGTAATTTCCAGCCATTTCCGAAGGTTGTTTGATTGTCTGAAGTGCTATCGATGGAAACTCGCACTGATCCCTCTCTTTGATGGAGCCGCTTTAGTTGCACGTATTCCTGACCAATACGATGCATTGACGTTGCGTCAAGAACGACGGACAGTCTGGGCTCGTGTCGCTTCATCAGCCTATTGAAATCGGTCATCCGAAGTCGAACGAGCTGATGGGGGAGCACAGGCGTGACTCCGTTAGTTGCTGCGTTGTCAGATTCCCGTTCAGCAACAATAGAACGAATGCCGCTTATCGCTGACACGAACATCAGCGCCACGGAAGACACCAGCTCCTCTTTTTTTCTGAAGGAAGGATTGATATAGAGTCTTCAATCGAAGTATCCAGCTCGAGTAAATACACTTTTCTGCAGAATGGTGGAAAATGTAGCCATCACACTCTGCAAGCTTGGCACGTTCACGTACAGTAAGACGTTCCACGTACTCTGGCTCCACTGGACCCAGAATACCCGTTTCGCTTTGATATTTTCCCGTGAGTGCCCGTAATGTGGCATGTTGTTGGGTAAGCAGCGTTTCGAGGCCTTGGAGCTTAGTAAAGGCAGAGCTCGCTTCCTCGGCAAGGGAATGCACAGCAAACAGAAATGCCCACCATGCTGCGTCAGGAATAACGTGTGGTTTAGGATCTTTGATGTTGTAGTGCTCTTAAACCCTGATCATGTTGTCGGTGAGCCACTTCGTGCACGCGAACATGGACAACCACATAGTATCAGCGACCTTCGGACACGTCGTCTGGATTCTGCGGAAATCAGGAGTTGCTGGTGCCTAAGGTGTCCGATTACAGCCATGAGAGTGCTGAGAAAAGCATCATTGAGAGCCGCCTTGAAACTCTCTGCATGACTAGGTCGAGCTGGTGTAATGCGCACCAGATTCGAACTAGTTGCTTCGAAGTCGTTTGGATTTCGAGAAGCGTCGCGAGACCACGTTTTCGTCCTGTAATTTTAGGTTCGCCGTCGGTCGACACGGCGACTAAAGTATCCCTCCATCGAGGGCACACAACCGACAGCAACCGGACAAATACTGCACACATACGCGCGCCTGTGTGCGACTCAAATAGAGGTATAGCGAGGCGATGAAAGTTCTGCATGCTTCCATTGTGCACGAATCGAACACGAACGTCTAAGTAAGACGAGCTGTGGAGAGTCGAAGAGTCTAATGCCAGTGAAAAGCCCGTCACTTCAATAAGTAGTGAACTAAGCTTCCGTAGGGCAGCCGCACAAATAACACGACAATAGCCGGAAGCCAGTGTATCGCTACAGCCCGCGTACATGGACATGCCAGTTTCGTCACGAACAACCTGAACTATTCGAGCAGCCATGCGGAACGATGCTCCGAGAGCCACCGTTTTCACGAGCAAGGTAAAGCGTTTAGCCGTCTTGATCTGAACCCGATAGTCTCCACTATCCATCTTCTCGAAGGCCGCCAATGTACACTGCTTCGACATGCCTTCAGCATCGTTTGGATGAAAAAGAAGGCCGGCAATGACATCTTCAACTACTGATTTGCTTATCATCATGCAAAGTACCGGGCTGCCTGACTCGAAGTGGGCGTGGATAGTGTCTTGAAATGGCACAGTAACGCCGAAAAATGCTTCGTGATCGGCAGCCGTAAGCAAGCGCTGATATGATTCCCATTTGCCTGGGTGCGCGGAGAGCATGTGCTTATCGTACAAGTCGGTTCGAAATGTGCTAAAGTATTGGGTTCTCGTTGTACGCTTTCGCCTAGACTCGCCTTCCTTTACTTCGCGGGCCTCGCGACCGAACACACTGCAAAATCGACACACACTTGACATCACGGCACCTGTACCTGGATCTCGGCTCGCCACCTTGAGACCGTACTGCGCTTCGTGTTTGAGGTTGAACGGCATCATTGACTTTCGTGTCTTAGGCTTTGGCGGCCGAAGTGTGGTGTTCGGAGCCATCAGACTGCCAGGCACGTGCTGCTTAGAAGACCTAGAGGCTGTCGAAGCTGGAGGAAGAAGCATGAATGAAGCTGCTTTCTCCATGAAATATTTGGCTTCTTAATATAGACCCTTGTTTGGTGGGACAAGAATGGAATCTAAAGTGGGAGTAGTTTCGGGATCGAGCAGCAATCTCCCACCATTAAGGAGGCCTACCGATTGGGCTATAATCGGCTATAATCCCCAGGAAATTCGAAAAAATTCTCAAACAAAACGGGGTGGGGGGAGGCATCCCCCCATTTTGACCCTCCGTCCGCCCCTGGCTGAATCTCTGTCGATGTGAACCAGGTAAACAGGGTGGATAACAGGCGAGCAGGTCGTACACATGTACAGTTCTACCTACTTCTACCAGACACGACGTCATGTCTCCTACGGATTGCTTCAACACAGTGCTTTGGCTCACATAAATACTCGAAAAGTTCGCCAACTGGTAGATACTTTGCCACACTCTACACGTTTCCCGGTCGAACATCTTGAACAATTCACCGCTGGTGCAAGAATCGCAGGTCCAGCGCCACCTCATACATGTATAGAAAGGCATACGCAACACGTGTTTCATCCTCCATCCATTCATGCTTCTGTACATACCCTCGAAGCGACCCGGCTTCCATATGAACGCATACAACGATTATACTACTCGTGAACAGCGCCATAAAACTTCTGAACGTTCGGGTGTAGAGGCGCAACTCAAAGGCTGACTTGTTCAACGCATGCCATATCTGCTCCCCCGGTTGATCATGGCTTCAGAGTCGAGCCACGTTCCTAAGAAATGGTTTCCAACACCGTAACTGATGCAAATCATCCGAGGTCAATCTCGGTTGCACGAATAAACCACTGCGGCTGTTCAGCATAAACATCTATCTAGCGTAGTTAAGCTTCGCTCACATTTGTTGAGCAGCTCTTGGATTTGTATATGCCCATTGCGGGACGCATAATCTCGTACTACCCGATGATAGTTATCGGTTGCATTCGAGTCTGTATTCAACTCGACCAGGAGGTTGACTATTTTAATATGTCGGCTTTAAGCGGCCAACATAAGCGCTCCGGCGTCGTCTTTTGCGTTGACGCCTGTTCCGTGGTATTTTACCAGAAACTTGACAACTTCTGTATGTGCATTATGTAAGCTGCAAAGATGCACCTATACTGGCGCTCTGCTGTTGTCTACTCCGTTGACGTCCCGGCCGAGTTCGTCCATCAAAATTTTCACAAGATCTGCGTCAACCTCTTCGGATCTACAAAGATAGGTCAATGCTGTCATTCATTATTTCTCCGCTGCGTTAACGCCGGCGCCACACTCGTGCAAAGTACTAAGAATTAAAATATAATTATTTCTTTGATGCTGTGACTAACACAGATGCACTAACGCTCTCATTCCTTCTTCGTCCACTGCAATATCGTCTGCACCGTACTCCTTCAGCAGAAACTTCAGAACGGCTACAGTAGCGTTTTTTTTTACCTCCAATACTGTCATTCCTTCTTCGCCCACTGCGCTAACGTCGGCGCCACACTCGTGCAAAGTATTAAGAATTAAAATATATTTATCTCTTTGATGCTGTGACTAACACAGATGCACTAACGCTCTCATTCCTTCTTCGTCCACTGCGATATCGTCTGCACCGTATTCCTTCAGCAGAAACTTCAGACCGGCTGCAGTGGCGTTTTTTCACCTGGAAAGATTTTTCATTACTACCATTTTTTCTTTGTTCACTGCGTAAACGTCCGCGCAGTGCTCCTCCACCAGAACATCAGAAGGTCTGTCTCGGTAATTGTAACCCACGACGATGCGTCAATGCTGTCGTTCCGACTTCGTCGACTGCGTTAATGCTGCAGTGCTATTTTTTTTACCTGCAAAGATACTTCAATGCTGTCATTCCTTCTCCGTCCACTGGGTGAACGTTCATGCCGTACTCCTTTATCAGAAGCTTCACAATGTCTGCATCGGCATTTCCTGACCGGCAAAAATGCATCATTACTGTCTTATCCTCGTTGTCATTTGCGTTGACGTCGTCCGTGCCGTACTTGTCCACAAGTAGCTTCGCCACGTCTGCGTCGGGCGCCTCCCATCCGCAAAGATACATAAATATACCTTCCTTTCCCAATTCACATCACCCCCTCTTCTCCTATGAGCCACAACACCACATCCACATGACTTATGTATGCAGCAAGCGATCCCCGTTCTCGTCGGCCTCATTCACACCTCTGACCTTCTCTACTAAAGTCTCGCGATGTCCAGATGGCCCTCCCTGGCCGCGAAGCTCAACGCTGTGTGCCCGACTCCGTCCTTTGCGTCCATCTTTGCGCCACACTCCAGCAAGAGATGAGGAATCCCCAGACGGCTCTTCTAACGCGCTTGCATCAGGGGCGTTTTCGCGGCCACTTTGTCAACTGACTTGAAATCTTCATTTTTTCTTTTGTAGCTCCAACGAATCCGCGGGTTGTGATGGATACACGTATCTAACTGTCAAGCGCTCGCCGCATGTGTATGGACCAATCAACTCGTACACTTAGAAGTAGATACATTGTCATTAACAAGTGGTCGGGCCGCGCAAATGCTGCGTGATGGCGCCACTTTGTATTTTAGGCTCGTCTCGTCCATATTGTACGTGTCCTTGGGCTCGTACAGGTCCGTCAGCTCTTGCAGCGCAGCTCGTCCTTCACGCACTATATCGTGCTCAGCGGATCCGGCCTCCCCATGCCTCGCACGAAAGCGCAATTTGTGCCTCTTCATGAAAGCTGAGAGCCATCCTACCGATAAGCCCACGTTTAGCGCGGGGCCACCAACTTCGTACCGCCTTTTGTGTGCCTTTCTAGTTAGAACCTTACGATTAAGACACATCCCCTTCTCCTCCGCCATTTCCACCCACTCGACCAGCTTTGGTTAGAGAGCAGGAGCAGTTACCTTGAGTGGCTTTCGCCTCTTGCCCTTGCCGTACCCCTCTTTTATTATGGCGCTGCGATTCTTGAGGATGTCCGACACAGTGTTGCGAGCCGCTGCCTTCTGCAGACGAAACGTTTGCTGCGCTCACTCTGCCAGCTGTGTCTGCGGTAGTCCGGGGGCTTCTATGCTCTTTCGAATGAGGACGCGCTTGTTGTCGATGCTCATCCAGTTGCCCATGCTTCCGCGTGTCAAGAGCGAGTCTGGTTTCAAAACTCCCGCGCGCGCGAAAATACCCTGTTCAATACGATATCTTCTTGCTCAGGATTTACACTAATTTTGAGAACTAATTTTATTAAATGAACAAAATTACAAGAATTATTTGTTCTGCACGGTGTCGGAAGTGAGAGTACAATCTGTACCGTGGGGACCACAAACAATGGGATGACCTGCCATACCTTTTCTTCCCATCTACCCAGCACCCACACACTCCCCGAGAACATGGACTTAGAGGCGCTGCTGAATGCAGCCGACGAGGACACCGGGGACTGGGAGATCGACACTGACACAGGTCTGGAGGTGGCCACATCCCCAACACACGCAAACAACAATGACGAGGGGACAAAGGATGGTGGTCCGCTCCCTGCTGCAGCGATGGCGACTGCACCACGTGGCCGGACAGGAAACGACTACGTCGACGGCATCGCCAACGAAAGTGATCTGCACATTGTCCACGAGCGTCAAGTGCGGCGAGCATATGTAGAGCTGCAAGAAGTTGGACTCTTTTCTCTATTTTTCAGTGCAACCTACCGAAAGACGCTCAGAGGCTGGAAGAACAAGAAGCTGCGTCAGTGTGGGAAAACCGAGGTGTCGGCTGTGGAATTTGACGCGTATTTGGGCCTGGAGATTGCAATGGGTATCTTGCCCCTCACAGAGATCAAGGAGCTTTGGTCTAAGAAGCGATTTTTAGTGCAGAATGATGTGGCGGAAACGATGGCACGGAATAGATTCGAATGTGTACGAGCAAACATTCAATTTCATGCACCAAACAGCGCTACTGAGTCCTACAAGTTGATGGACCCTCTGTGGCATAGTCGCGACTTGCTGCGCCACCACCAGAGTAGATTCGCGGAGATTGCTGTTCCGATGGGTGCCGCAAGTCTTGACGAGAACACAGTGCGAACTAAAGCGCGGTCGTCGGCCAGAACGTATCTTCCATCGAAGCCAGATAAGTATGGCATACGTTTCTATGCTGTAGTTGGATGGGAGAGCCTATACATCCATACTATCAACGACAATGGATCTGGCAATAACGAACCGAGAAATCCGGCAGAGCGCTATTACAGCATGCTTCCTGAGCTACGAAGGCCGCTTGAACGGACGTTGCTCAGAGATGATATTTCAGTGGGACGGGACTCTGCTTCAGCCCTGTGGGTGGCGATGGTCGGGCAGATGACACAGACTCATCAGGCACCGACAGGCCGCCGGATAATTGTTTGTGACAATTTTTATACTAGACACGAATTGGCAAAAGCTGTGTCGGCTTTTACGGATGGCGAAGTGCGTATGATAGGAACCTGCAAGGTCACTCAAATGGGATAGTGGAATGAGATGGAGATTGCGCTGTCTGTTGCTCATGTAAAGAAAATGGATCGCGGTAGCTGGGAGCTAGTAGCTGCTGTCGACGTTCAGCCAGACTGGAGTCAAGCTCAAGCTGCTCATAAACGTGCAGAAAAGAAATTGCCAGCCTCCAAAAGGAAATAGTTCATCCGTGCAATGAAAATTGCAGAGCGCGCCGGCTTCATTATTTTCTTAGACAAGAAGCCCGTTGTGTTTTATACAAACGACCTCAGTGGAAGTCCTTAGTGGATCATCACAAGAATTGATTTGTGCCATGGCCTCGCTCCAATTCGTCGGTGGACTGGTGAACAGAACTTGTATCGCAAAACACTGCAAGTACCCGCTATTATAGCTGTCTACAATATTTTCTTGAGCGCAGTATACAGGGTGGATCAGCTCAGGAGTACTAATCCAATACGTCGAAGGAATCCCGGCTCGAGATGAGCATCTTCACCTGGGCAATGGATCTATCACTGATCAACGCGTTCAGTCTAATGAAAAAGATAGCACATTCCGACTGCAAGCACCTCACGCTTCGTGAATTCAAACGCAGAGTCGCTGACACTATGACGGCTCCATACTTTCGACAAACTCGAAAAAAGCGCCAGGCAGCACCGCAGCGGTAGCCTGCACAAAATATTGTGGGCGCGGACACAAGTCAGCACATGCTTACACCAAACTCTACCAAGCTCTCGAACGGAAAACTAACCTGCTATCTGTGCTCGCTGAGGGGGCTCTGCAAAACGTCCAAGTACGGGTGCACTGCGTGCCTGCGCGGCTACCACGTCGAATGCTTTACGGCCTTTCACTATCGTGATGCATTTACGTCACGCTCACTGACAGTTCGATCGGCGCTGGATGAAGTAATTGCAGCTTCTGACGGAAGTGCTACGGGCCGCGCACGGCTGAAAAGGAACAGAACGATAACAACACTAGCTGAGCAGACACTGCGAGAGGCTTAGGAAAATAATTTGCATATTACTCATGTTTCCATCATCATTAGCGCAAGTTGTTGGCGGATGCAGACTGGAAACTGCTGTGTGATGTTCTGGGCCAAGCGCCCGTACTTGAGGTAGTGGTAGAGCTGTAACAACGCCGCCGTTGCTTGGTCATCAGCATCCGCTGTCAGCTCGCAGTGATGTCCTTCCCGAACTGCTCCCACTCGCACGGAGCATTGCCGTAGTATCGGCACAACTGAGGGTCCTGACGCGACTGCATGCTGCTCGACCTTTCAAATTTTTGGAAGGAAGTACCATGAATCTGACTAGCGTCACCACGTGCACACATGTGTGTTTCTGATTGGTCAAGTTTTTTACGTTGCTGCATGTTGATTTGCTGAGGCAAAGGTGCCAGAGGACCCGTAAGAAAAATCTGGTAGTGAAAAGGTTAAGCATGCCCTGCGGGTCCAAACTCACCCGAGAAGAGCAGCACCGGATACAAGCCTTCCGCGAGGCAAGGCTGAGCGAGCGAGCTATAGCTGCCCGTGCGTGTCGCTCTAGACCCCTTCTTGACAGATCCAGAAGGCTACACCAAGTCGAAACGGTCGGGAAGACCGAAGAAGCTAACACGGACGTTTATCACCGGCTACATCGTGAAGCCTCGTAAGGGCAGCTCAGCTCTACTAAGCTGAAAATGACCCTAGAGCTACCTTTAAGTGCACGGCGCATCCGTGAGCTCCTTCAGGCTGACCCTAACATGAACTACAAGAAACATAAAGTTTCATCTGTGCTGACTAAGAAACACAAGGAGGTCCGTCTTTACCGCAACAATTTTTGTCCTTGAAATAAGGACAGAATTTCGATTAAGTACGATATACTTTCCTGGTTTTTGTCCTTGAATCAGCAAAAAAGGACCAAAGTGACATGAAGGTTTTATGGACGATATTAGACTTGATGGAATTGCAGCGGGTCACTTGTAACAAATTCAACGATAGTGTGGGAGGCCTTCACAGTAGAAGCCACATACTGAACTCAAATCATTTCAGGATTTTTGTCCTAGAGTTAAGGACAAAATTCAAAATGGATATGTTATTAGTGACACTTTCCAAACCGCGTTTTCGACTTGAAGGACAATGGGGGACACAATGACAGACATGCCCCTTATAGACTTAATCATGATCTTTCTGTCCATAATAACAAGCTCGTGTATCTCCAAATACTCTTGGCTATGTAAGCCTCTAACTTTTGGTCATTATATTTGTCCTAGATTTCGGAGCTGTTGGGGTTAAGTGATCCCGACCCAAGGTGAGACAAATGGGAGACCTGCGTATTTTTGGATGAAAAGAAGTTTAATCTGGATAGCCCCGATTATTTGCAGTACTATTAGCACGATTTGCACCGCGAACCCGAAATTTACTCCACTCGACAGAGTGGTAGTGGGCTGCGTCTTGTGCCACGGGTAAGTCGGGAATGGTGATTTTGGAGGAAAATCCAAACAGTGAGCGGTAAATTGATATTCTCTTAGAGTATTTGTTGTCGTTCATGGGCCGTTTGCATGTATGTTTCAGCACGAGAACGCTTCCATCGATCCGCCTACCGCCACGAAATAGTTCCTGATAGAGAAGAAAGTTGATGGACTGGCCAGCCAAGCCCCCGACTTCATCCCGATCAAGAGTATGTGGGGAGTGTTAGCCCATGCCGTTTGCGCTCATGTTCGTCGGTTTGAGACCAAGAAGACTTCATTCGGACAATCAAGGCATCGTGGGCTGCGATCTGCAAGGAACATAAAAAGCTCGTTGCTTCTATGCCGAAGAGATGCATCGCTACACTGGAACTTCACCGAGCTAAGCCCAAGTGCAATATAAGCGTCAATCGACTCCTTGAAATCGATTTACTCGATCTGGCAGTATAGTAATCGCCAGGTAGGTCAACGTCAACATTTGTTCGGTTCCATCACATGTACGTGTCGGAATGAGACGAATTGAATGACATTCGCTCCGCATTGCGGAGCTCGTTCTATTGGTCTAAACCGTGTCGCGCGAAGCCTCGTATTGGATAAAATACCGACAAAATTCAGGGTGGCAGTATACTATCTGCCAGCACTGGCGTGTGAATACGTGGTGGTGACGCTGCAGACCCACCCAGTGGCGAGGGAATCTATCTTCACGGAGGTATGGTGTCTTTTAAGGTGTTCATGCCGTTGATGCGGTCATCGAGACTCATATTGCGGGGTGTGTGGGTCATGTCGGCACTCTAGACGAGGTGGTTCACGCCGTTCTAGACGCGGTAGAATGTGTGGAAAGTTGTCAACACCTCATCGTGGTTCTGCTTGCGGTCCTTGTAGCAGTACACCTATTGCATGATGTAGGTATCTCTGGAAAATGAACAAAGTTTTGCTGTGGTCCCATATTTAACCCGTTGGCTCCCAACGTCATAAGTTGCGACGTATCGGTTTTGATATATCGTAAGTTCCGACATTGAGAGCTGAACAATAGAGATTGCCTCGAGCAATCTTTATTTTACACTCGAATACTTTGTTCAAGTCAATTTTGGCCTCCCCAAAAGGATTAGACCGTTGAGGTATATGAGATGAAGAAAAAACAAGCGAGTGAACATAGATTGGACAATAAAGACGTTGGGTTAGGGTCCAAGCGCCAGTTGAAGGGCCAGATGCCACTCATTTGAGAATTGCTGGATGGCGCGCATCCGGTCACGCCCGCGCGCGAAGACTGCAGCCGTCACCACCGTCGCCTGCGACATCGACTTACCACGCATCTGGCGGCAACTGCGGGAGGCGGAGTGGATGTACAAGCGACCGATCGGTCTCGCGAGAGAAGGAAAGTACGTTAGCCCGGTATATACGTTGGAGAGAGCGCGATAGTGGTGCACGCATTGGGGTCGGGACTGTTGGACGCGATCGACAATGCTGCAGACCAGGTTACAGGCGTAGTGTAGCCCAGCGTGAGCGCGTCAACCCGAACCAGGACTGCGGCTACCCCAACTACAACCGCAGCGACGGGGGCTACGACTGTAGCGGCACTACGCCGACGGTGCCGAGCGCAAGTGACGCAGTTAGTGAGGGTACGTCGCCGATCGACACGACTATCGCCCTCTCTCAACGAATCCTCAACGTTTTTTTTCGACTCGGAGGGGTCACCAGACTGCTGTTCCGCGGGCGTTCGGCCTGATTTCGGGCGACATCCAGGCTGATGTGTCGCATCATAAGGCGGCGGCGGTGATGTTGCAGTTGCTGTCGGAGGTGGTTGGTCTTGATTGCGGCGAATACAATGCCCTGGCTCCGACAGGACGTACACTACGCCGGCGGGCCGTGGAGTAGGACGTCAACTACGTCCCTGAGGGCAAGGCTACCAGCGACTATGAAAGCTTCGCCTCCAGTGAAAGCGAAGGAGAAGACGTCGGCGAGGACTATGACGATGATCCAGGGCGTGACGTCCAAGTCAAAGACAATGGCGTTCTGTCTGAGCTCGACGCGGTCGAGTTTAACGAGGCTTTCATAGACTCGCTGATATTTGGGGACAACACGCTCGGCAACCAGACCAAAAAGCAGCATCAGATTGCGCTGCGGGCAACGGCTTGGACGCCATATCGTCGGACTTCGAGGTGGACAGAACCGTGTACGCTGGCATGGATGACGAGATGGCGCCACCCGACGCTGAGCTACGTGCCCTCACGGACGCCCCGCTCCTGACGATCCTATACTACATGTCCGAGCGCTATGGTTTATGGCCAATGGCCAGACCAACCGGTACGTACTACAACAAGTTGACCGGCATGCGTTTGTATTTCAAGGCAAGCAACGAAGTGGGCGGGCCGAGGCAATGAAGTAGAATCGACGGCGGCTCAAGCCGAAGCGTGGGTACGAGGCGCGCGAGATTCTACACGTGATTGGGTTCCTCATCGCAAGGATATTAAGCCCCCAGAAGCGCCGCTTCGTCGGCCGCTGGTCCATGGCCGAAGCCGGCATAGTCCTTGCTGGCAACTTCGGTCGCTCCATGGACCATAACCGGTGCCAGGGAATTATTTGGTACATGGACTCCGTCGATAAAGAGGTCGAGCGACCGTGCGACATGCTGTGGGAGCCCCGCTCCGTCGTTGACAGGCGGCAGCAGCGCTTCCTTGTCAGGTGGTCGCTGCCGTCGGTGTTCTCTTTCGACGAGGGTATCCTTCCGTCAACTTTGAAGCTGAACACCATGTGCATGTTCATGCCGGTCAAGCCTCATCGGTACGGGTCCAACATGTTTATGACGTGCGACTTGAGGACGGCGTACTGCCATAGGTTTATATTTTTGATGAGATGCAATGTCGTGGCATGCCGGGGTCATTGACCGCTTCTACTCGTCGGACCTGCTCATTATCGAGCTAGTAAGCATGGGAAAGTGTACGTGATAGGCACCATCATGACCAACTCGCTTGGGTACGGCAAGAACGTAAAGGAGATCTGCCAGAACCGACGATCAAGCATCCCCGCGGCACGTTCACGTTCTCCCGCTCAGTCGCCGTCCCGAACATGATCTCCCACTACTGGTGGGACCGGAAGCCCGTCCACTACTGGCGCACGGGCTCGTTGATTTCAGAGTCAAGCATCAGGAGGAAGGTCGAGCGGGTCGGGGACCGCGCTGACTGGGGGGGAGGCGATGTGCACGATCAACTTCGCCTGCAACGATACTCCCTTCAAACGTCGACCAAGTTTAAGAAATACGACAAGTGCTTATTAATCGGGTTTGTGATCTTCTGCCTGCGAGGATGGAGGGAACGCCGCCGCAGGGAGCGGTTATGCGTCCTCCAGAACCTACCCGTACAACTCAAGCGGCAAGACTTCGCCGGAGTGGTCGCAACCCCGCAGATCACAAGCCAGAAGCGCAAGCGAGCCCCCGTCTGTCACATGCACGCGACCGATCAGTCCGAACATTGGGTCGTCGTGAGCTGCATGCAGAAGCGCAGGCAGTGCTCATGCAAGGCCTGCCCGCTGCTGCGGATGGACAGGACTAAGAAGTATTTTGCCACGACCTACTTTGCGAACGATGCTACCTCGACGACGTTGTCAACTGCTGGTCGTCCAACTAAAGACGCCGTGCGTACAAATGCGTGGCTAAAACGTGCTTCGTGATTTGTTCAACTCGGGCGAGCCGATCCCACCCGATTTGGGGACGAGAATGGTGCTGCGGCGCCCAACTATGTAAGCGGAAGAGGGCGCGTCGACAACTGCATATTTGCGAGGGTTACGAGGGTGATGATGAGGCGGACGGAGACGTGAATGAAAGTGAAGAAGATTAATATCTGTTGAGATTGGTCGAATAATGTAGATGAGCTGGACGGTTTTGGACCCAGGTGAGGGGGTTTCTCTACGAATCTCACTTGCTCATTTCCTCCATCCATCACAACAATTTTTGCCTGCGTGTCACGTGATGGGTACTCGGTTTTTGTCAAGTCGTAATATACGCTTTCTTGAACCAACGTTCCTTTTCGCCTAGGTTTCCCACTGACTGGCTTCACCGGGAAATTGTTTTTACCGACTCTGTGCCTAATGGTAGTAAGTTACGACCACCAGTTTGCCGTGGTGACTGGAAAGGTTTATAATTGACGACATTCCACAAACCTGTTGAGAATTATGCACCATCCTCTATGTCACAATTTCCCCACATACCAGTCTCAAATGACCCAGCAATGTCGTATGATACATTCATTAAACCGTTCTGAGCACCGATTTCTGGCTACCAAGGGGTTTATGAACGCTGTTGATCCTTGAGGAGGGCTCAAGGTGAACCCCGCTCCCAATTCATGCTATGGTGCGGTTCCTCTATGTTGTTGCGCTACATTTGCGCTCACTTTCGTTGGTTATGTATTTTGGGGGCTTGCTCGTGTGAACAACGGCCTTCGCACGTCTCACTCTTCCACTCTTTCATGGATACAGATGTGGAGGATAGTCCATGGAGAGACCGTGATCACATGCTCCCCTGGTAGGCACTCACTTAACTCATGCTTGCCAATCCCAATTTTCACTTGCCTAACAAAACCTCGTTGGAGTGGGGCTGCTCGTCGATGTTCGACAACTTTGGCGACTCGACGAGGATAACTACATTACCTACATCGTACACATCGCTGCATTTTGCTATCCCCCCCTGCTGCATCTTCTTCCTGGGGCTATTGATTATAACCTATGTGTGATCATCCGCGTCATCACCGCTTTTGTTCTCCAGACCGTGGATATACAACCGACTGGCGAAAGTTTTCCACTTCTGCTGTACCCAGCTCCTCGAGCAGCATTCTCAGAAATGGCCAGTCATGAACGGTAGAGCTGGATGGTCTCGCTTTCACTCCACTCTCGCTCGTTGCTCATGGTTGACAAGGGCAATTGTTACTTCCGTCGTTCCTTTTTGCACTATACTGAAAGCTAGTCAATTATCTTGAGATCCGATACTTAAAATAAGTCTTCTCAAGTGTCACCCTGGATCCTACTATAGACGCTATAGGTAGAGATAGTTTCGGACCATTTAAAACACTTCGGGAAAACGTCCAAAATTCCATTCAGAATTCAAAAGTGTCCCAAACTGTAGGAAATCATTATTCTGAACTAGAGGTCCAGACTTTTAGACACTTTTGGACGTCTGCTCTATCTACGCAAGCTTGCGCAGGGGCAATTTTTAGGCATCACCGGCAGCCCCACGTGAGTGTACGGCGACTTCCAAGAGGAGATCAACAAGGCCTTTGCGATACTGCTGGGGCGTGGCGTTTACCATAACAAAGGCTTTGT
This sequence comes from Phytophthora europaea, assembly GCA_030463285.1. NCBI lineage: Eukaryota > Oomycota > Peronosporomycetes > Peronosporales > Peronosporaceae > Phytophthora > Phytophthora europaea. The sequence goes on along the minus strand of JAHQIV010000042.1, from coordinate 26,743 downwards.
TGGCAACGTGCTGCAGTACATCAAGGACGAATTTCATGCAATCCTGCTCGACACCAAGCATTTGTACAACTTGGAGGCCACTCCTGCCGTCGTGCGACAGCGACTCGCTCTTTAAAACCATCACGCCGCCACGCCTCCAATAAAACTATTGGGGACCCGGGTTGGTGGACCCGGGGGGAGTCGCAGTTCGAAGGGGATTAAGGTTCAACAAAAGGTATTGAAGGCGTCGGTACAAGTTAAGGTGATATATATTGCTTGTTTCGGACTGCAGTGCATGCGTAGAAATCGCTGTTTCGTAGCTAGATACTATTAATATATGTACTTGTTTGTATGGGTTCGTAGGATTTTCTGCCAAACTTTTTCCGGATCGTGCTACAGCAACAGAAAATCCACAGTACAGAATTGGTTTTACACAGAAAACCAGCTACTTTTGGTGTATTTTTGGTAACATGTAAGGCTTTGTGATTAAGAGAGGGGATAATTTTTTAGAAGGAGTGTGAAAGTAAGCCCGCCGAATCCAGCCAAATCGCCGGCTTTATATTTACAAATGCGTCACAGCTGCCGTATTGGCTCAGCGACGCGCTTACTTTCCCCTAAAATCGGTACTTTTGGGGATTTGAGGGCCATGACATCCATCCCCAGGAGGGATTTTCATTTTCTGTTGCTCTAGCCATCTCCCCCTTTTCCAATAATATATTGAATAGATAGATGTTCTATGTATAGCTAACTGACACACCGAAAGGCAAACACAGCGACGATCTACTTGCTGTCGGTTGCCGGTGTCCCATCTCAAGCATCTCCAGCTGCCGAGCTTGAATTCGGAGCTCGCGATGGTGTGCTAGTGGACACCACCACGATCGATTTACCATTACGTCCGCAATGAGCTGCAGTTTGTATTTTCGTGAATCGTCGTCGCAGCGGATTTTTATACAGTATATCATCGGGGGCTGGGACATCTAAGGCCTGATGATACCCGCGTTGCTCACGCACCTTACCTGCAGCTATGAGAAATAGACGGAATAGTATGCGCCTTACTTGGAGAGAGTGAGTGTTTTGCCCGAATGGACTATCCGACCAAAAAGTATACATGTGATCGTGCATAAAATGAACGAAAAGCGTCCAGGAGTTAATATGTACATCAGCGCCTGGCCGAGTCGAGGACTTCGGAGTCGGGGAGGGGCAGGCGCCACCCGAGCACAGCGAGAGAGGGGCGGGCCCACGGTCAGAAGTCCGCAGACGAGAGCCAGCGCACTAGTGGCCTACCCCTACGTATTTAACCGTACTATACTTCTATACGTATAACAAATATAAAAACAATTTCATAGCGTCTTTAACGCCCAATCGGGCTAAATAACGATAGCCATTCCAATAATACGAAATTAAGCATACTTGTTTGACTGAAGTTTTGTACGCACGGTATTTAATCGATGTAGTGTGCCTGTTTCGCAGGCGTGGAATCCTATATGCAGAAGCCGACGGCGTTTTGTGACTTGAGTCAAGTCACTATTTGAGAGCAAGACGGCCATGAGTAGCGGGGACGGGCACACGCGCAAACGCTGTTCATACAAGTGTTTCAAGGTCTGTTTGTCTTTGGGTAGATCGCCCCCGCAACGTCGGCTAATTCGATACGTTGGAATGGTTCAGATGCCGTTGACGCCGATCGAGTTCAAGGTGCAGACTTTGGACTGTCAGGGGCAGGACGCGGCCGTCGCAGGCACGGCGGCGGCGCTGCAGAGGGCCAATTTGGTCTTGTGTAGGTTCGTCAAGATTCTTCGAGGCCGGACGACCCCATGTCGCGGCATTTGGTCGCCTTCGCTGCGGAGCTACGATCTGTTTTAGGGAAAGACTTCAACAAGTACATGAATTTTAGCCAACAAGATCATGCGTTACTTCGGTAGCAAATCTATCCTACGATTTTGCCAGATAAGTGAATGATTGTGTCGCTATGGATGTTATACGAGCGTAACTCGAGTGTTGCGCACATGTTTCTCGATGACATCCGAAAACGCTTGCTAACGACAGTTCTTCGAACTGCGAATTAACCCTTTGGTGAGTCTATCCTGGAGTACCACTGTTTTCAGCCGCAAAAGGGAGCAAAATACCCCCTTTCATGGTTTCCCGCTCAGACGGACAGTTCTGATTGGTTCGGAAATATTGTTCAATGGTTTGCGTCACCCAGCAGACCCGGGTTCAAGTCCCGGTGCGGGAGCGTAAACCTCGCACTTACTGGTAGTGCGAGAGGGAGTTTGCACGCCCAGCCAATCTTCGCCGACACTTATTGAAAACGGCAAAATGTCGAAAAAGGCCCAGCGCGAGGCTTGCAAGGCAGCCAACCGCGCCTCCAGCCGCATGCACTACCTCAAACTCAAGCTGGAGCGGGCTGATAGCGTTCCGGTTGAGGAGGACGGAAGCAAGTTTGGAAGGGACCGAACTCCGCTCTTGGGCAGGCGAAACAGCTTGCCTAGGCAGACTTTAGTGACCTTATCGACCTGTGCGGATAGAGGTGATACAAATACGGAGTTGACCTTGACTTAGAGTGTTGTATTTTGATTGAATTAAATTTGTGTCTAATCACCCCAAAACTAGTCAGCTATTTTTTTTCTCATTTTGAACGATCTGTCTCTATTTGGTCACACACATTGTGAAAATTTAATCAATCGTGCCAGAACACTCAAAAGTTATCAGACAGCTTTATGTTCATGCAATTTAGAAATGTATCTGAGCGATATGCGTATGTATCTGCTTCAACTCTACCACCTGCGCTATTTACAGTATCACCTCCCTTGGACTTCCTACGCTTGTGCGTGTGTTTTGGCTTCGGTCTCGGTTTCAACCCTTGTTTCCCTTTCGCATGTGGTAGTTCCGGAACTGGGGGCATCTTGATCTTAATAAGATGCACACCGGTTGGCCGTGGCTTGTAAGAAACGTTGTATGTGTTTCCGAAATGAGCCACTGATAGCCGGGCGGCATTATAGAGACCAGTCAAACGAGACCCGTTCACTATTGCAGCTTTGCCAACATGCAAACATAGGAACTCGGTATCCACCTAATACCCACGCGTGCATTCCTTGGCAGGATGATTCACTTGTCTCCTGGGGTGAATGTACCCTTTCTGCTTCGCGGGGTCGAGAAACTGAACGGCCTTCCATGCCCGGGATCGCGTCATCCTTTTCCGCAGCAATAGTCAGAGCTCTCATCTTCTCAGCGCGGTGTGGCACCAGAACCTCCCCGTATTGTTCTTTTTTTTAGATTCGAAGTGATCTCCCCTTAATTCGGAAGCTGGTACTCTTCATGGAAGCGATATTTCACCCAACGATTTGCGTCCAGCTTTACTAGATGTGCCACCGCCTTGGGGTTGGATCGAGCAAGTTCGGACTTCACAATCATTTTTACAGTCACTGCGAGCCATCTTGTAGATGAAATCGCGCATTGATGCCCCTCCCCTGACGTGATGTTTCCCATGATGTGCCCAAGCAGAAGCAGTTCAAAAGCAAAAGCAATGACCTGCTTCTGGAAAAAGTCGCGCACTGCTGACAAAAGTCCATTTTGTTAGTCTGACACGACCGTAAACTTGCACAGCTCGGGAAATCGTACCCATGTTGCTCCAGCGCTATAAACACATAATCTGTCGCAGGTATTATAATCAAATGCAAGTTACAAAGTGCAACAGGTATTTTATCTTAAACTCAACTGAATGGGTCAACATACCAGCATATTTTCAATGATCAAAGCCGTGTGGCCGGAGCAACTTTCATTGCGAACGCTTCTCGGGTGTGGAGTGGCGGGTCGAGAGCGGAGAAAAAAAGGAGAACTGACCTGGGCGGTTGTACCACCAGCCCGCCCGCTAGAAACTAAACTTAGAAACTAATGACTATCACTCGTGATGATCAGAAAAAGCAGCTTTCCTCTCTTGAAGCTGCCTTCGGTATGTTGTCCGAGCGAACCGACCATTTCAATGATCAAAGTCGTGTGGGGGAAGCAACTTTCATTGAGAACGCTTCTCGGGTGTGGCATGGTGCACCCCACTCAATAATCACCGATCCGCGCCCGAACTTCTCACATTCTCCACGCCACACATAGGCTTTGATATGCCACCTGATCCTCTTGCCGTGAGCATGGGTTAGTCTTCGTAAGCATTAGACAGCCACCCCCCCCATCAGTTTGATAAGGAGTCGATCGGCTCCAGAGTTTTAGAGCGCCGTGGCGCCCCCAATTTGGCCTCAATGCGTCGAGAACCTGTTTGGGTTGGTTCCAGCCGTAGCTGCTGCCGCCTTGAGAGCTAATCTAACATCATCAGCAGATATACCACTTCCTGTCCCAGTTGATAATGCAGGCTGATCAAACCACGTTCCGAAGGCTTTGGCGCCTTTCAAAATCCACCGGGCAGGCACAGCACCTTGTCTCCTGATCGATGATGGAACCGGCACTCTTGGCGACCGAATTGATTATTCTTGGCGCCTAGTAGTCGGATTCCGACAACGTCGACTAGGCTAGGCCGGGCCCGACTGCCAGACTTGTCGTAGAAGGTGATATCGCCTAGGCGAAGCACGTACTTGTGATGCTTCCGGCGAATAAATACATATTCCGACTTGCGCAAGAGGAAAAAGAAGGCAAGAACCAGCCCGCCCCAAATTAATTGCCCTCGCGGATTTCGTAAATCCACTTCCGTGTGAATGATGCGGAGGATAGCGGGGATGACTGGCTGCTTTTTGACGACGGGATCCGTGAATCGTCTGATGCCCCGAATAAAATAGCATGTCCTGCGTTAACACCCGGGTCGTACCCCGCGGTGTGCTTGTGGAACCAGCGCACTGCGCACAATTTGCTGGAAATAGCCGAGTACGTATTGCCGTTTCCAGCCTTGTTCATGCCGTACCGCCAAAGGAAGGCAGCAAAGGCACCTAACTGTGCTGCCAACATACAGCCGAGGAGTTGACAATGAAGAATCGGACGTGTGATGGGTCATGATGGTTTGAGTTAGCCCATTGCGGTGCCCAGACTATTGCAGCGAACACCGCGCTCATGAGCTCCCTGATGTTTATACTCAGCTCGTTCGAGGCCAACTCATTAAATCTTGCAATCTGGCGCCGTTCATCTTCGTCGAATTCCACTTGTAGGTATTCCTTTCTAGCGGGCCACAGTGCACATATACCCCGACCACTTGCGTCCATCTGAATATAATAGTCAGGTATCCGTGACTCAATGAAGCGATAGAGATGCACTGAGTTAGGCCGCCCTCAGCGGAGATTTGCTGCAAATCATCGTAAATCTTAACGTACTTCAGGTGGAATTGCCAAGGAATGATGTCTAGGCGTCGAACGTGCTAAGGTACTTATTCGTTGGAAAAACGGGGATGACGCACGTACACATGTAGCGACGTGCCGCAGGCTACCAAGCAACTTGTTCAACTGCGTGCGGGAAACAGAGTCAGCCTCGTGCATTAGGTTTATTCGCTGGAGAGCTTTAGTGATCTTATCCGGGGGTATCGAGAGCTTCAATAACTGAAGGTTCCAAACAAGACCAAGAGCTTTCTCTCGGTGAAACAAGACGAGAATTTATCTTCATTGCAGGCGTGCGGGCCTAGCACAGAAATCATTGCCGTACGGGAGAGATAAGCTTGCTTCTTCCAGCCGGGAAACGATGGCCGGTTCAATACAAATGTAGTCGTCGCACCACGCTTTCCCATCGAAAATACCTCGCCCAGCTATGGGTTGGTCTGGTCATGTAGGAATTGAGAAGATATGCAAATGAACAATAGCCCCACCTGCCGACCAGTAATGCTCAGGAGAATCCGTCCACCCAACTGGACACGATAAATCGATGACGAGAATTCCTAGCTTTGGGATAGTGCCTGCGAAGCGACTAGCAGCCGCAGCTGCCAGCGGAATGTTGCGAAAAGCTCCAGCAACGTCGCCTGTTGACATTCGTGCCAAATCAGGAAACTTGGATTCCTCATGGAGTATCCGACGCGCGAGAACCGCCGCACCATCGTAAGACAGTTCGACCGAGAGACCGTCGTGACTTTGATCATTCACAGAGCCTCCTTTTGGGCACGACAAGTCGTTAATTAATCGAGCATCTATTGTTAAATCCACGTCCCCTTTCTGGACAGCTCCGACAGGGCTGCATGTGACACCTTCCAGGGTGGGTAGCAAATCAAAATCCAAGATCAAGTAGCGTTCGTCATCCAGACCTTGTCGAAGATTCTTGATAACCGCGTCGAGTGCCTGCAGCGCTGACCCGTGATTTGTTGGGGGTGTTTCTGATGGGGAAACACAGATGTTCACGTTGGTTCGACACCGTGCTCGATAATCTTTCGCCATTCCTCTTTATATTGGTAGGACTTCCAGCCAGCAAGGTGGTCGGGTACACTGAGTGCCTTATTAGGTCGTGGACCGTTCAGGGAGTCACCTCGAACCCGCCGTATGAATTCAGGGAGCTTCATCTTGGACCGTTGAAGAAGCTCGCTGTAGGCGCGTTGCTTAGAAGTGTCAAGTTGAGGTTTCTGTTTTCCCATGTGCTCTCTCGTCAATGGACTCGGTGCTGGTGGTGAAATTCCGAAGTGGCTCAACAAAGTAGAAATATCGGCGCTTACAATTTCGCGTTGAAGGTCGAATAACTGTCGTCGTGCTCTCAAGGAGAGAGAATAGCGACGGTGTTGCAACTCCAAATGTCTCCGCATCCAGTGGGATAAGCTGAGCATTGGTATACTTGCGATAGAGTCAACCTTGTTTGGACTCCCGACACTGTCCACTGCCGTTGCGATCCAGCGATCGTCGCGTAGCGACATACTCTCGCTTCGAATGCACCCTGGGGCTACATCGATGCACACAACCGACCTGCACTCGCCGTGCAGCGGCAAACTTTCGCCACAGGGGTGGTCTAGGGACCCTCCTGGGCATACAACCACTCTGCAATCGTCGTGCAGCGGCATTTTGTCGTCTCGAACGTTGCTTGAATTATCGCCGAGACACTTAGATTGCCTACTAAATAGTGGCTTACCTGGATCGCCTTGGGGCGAATCACGATTTAATTTCTCCTTGTAAAGATCGCCCGCAGTGAGATGATGCGGGCAAAACGTTATTTCGGCTGCTACTGGTGGGGGTTGATCTGTCAGCCTGAAGTTGGTCGCCCCCTGATCCATTTCATGGCGCCTTCACAACTTGGACTCACCACCTTCCAAGCTTACTTGCCGTACTCTCAATCCCCCGTACGCCTTCTCAATGAAACGCTTTACAATACCGGGTAGCTTGGGCGCGTCAAAATGCCCTCGATAGCCGAAGCAACACTTGTCACCTTTGCCTCGGCATCCGTTCACCGAAAGGTACCATGCAGAACTTCTTGTTTTTCCGGATCGGTAGAGCCGCAACGACCTCCGGCGGCACCGGGATTTGGTGGGATCCGTTGGAGTTGCGCTGATTGCGCTGAAAGCGCGTGTTAGCGTTCCGAGCTGTGGGGGGCTTCAGTGCGGCATCCACTTTAAGACTGGTTACCCGTTGCATCACCCGCGCATAAGACTCGTGACCAAATTGGAAGTAATTCTTGACTTGTGACGCTCCCTCGATATCCTCCCGTGCTAGGCAAGATCTAAACCGCTCGAAACACTCGACAATCCAGGCCACAAGTTCTGGTACTGCCTCTGGCCCGCGCATGGATTTTGTTTTGTGCAGCAGAAGTAGAAATCTTCTCGCAGCATTGACCAACTCGGAGGCTAACGAGTTGTACGTCTCTACTCTAGCAGTAAGAGTACCTCGACAGCCGACAATACATCAGCCGCATCTTCAGCTTTGGGGGTCGTGGGAGCTTGTTCTTCATCGAGAAGTCCGTCATATCGATTTTTTCGCTAAGCTGTCGCTCTTCCTCCAAGTCGACAGGAGAAAAGTGCATCGAGGACAAACCGCGATATCCAAAGTCCCATCCGTAAAATCCTCGAGCGACTCCCGGGTGTGGCAAGTAATCAAACTCTTTCGACTGAGACTGCATAGTCTCGGCAAATAATTGTGCATCAAGGGATGAGTACTTACCGTTCACCAACGCCCCATGATTTACTGCTTGTTGCCGACTTGGCTTGAACTGCAACTTAGTTTTGGATCCTGCTGTAGCAACCAGCGAACTGGAACTCCCCTTGCCCAAGTCGACCTGCCTCAATGCGATCAGCTGATCGATATCTCGCACGATCTCCGGATCATCATCTAAACGTCTTCGTAGCGCTATCAGGCGGCCTTGACCTCGATCAGCTGGGGCCTCCTGCTTTTCATCTCGACCCCGTTTGGACCCTGGGGCTGGAGCTTCCTCTCGAGCATTACCGATCGGAACTAAGTCGTCATCCGAGTCGTACAGTTGCTGCAATATTTCTGTATCGTTGTTGCCCCTTTGGAGAGGGGCGCTTTCAGTTGTAGTGGGCTCGACAGGCTCCGTAAAGAGCGCAGTCGGAACCGTGACCCCTTGGGGGGCTCGGCGCTTCCCTTGGAAATAGAAAACGAAGTTTAAAATGTTCTCGATCGGTAGATACTCGATCCGAGTGTTCCCGATGTTGAAGACCGGAACTAACTGGGCTTCATCGACCTGATTTACCTTCAGCTTCAGCAGAATAATTGTCGAGTTACGTCGTGCAGACGGTCCAATACCGTTGAAGTGATCCTGAGCCATGTTATGAATCGAGCGCATTTCCGTCGCCATTACGTCCGCAACACTTCTTATGACGCAGGGTCGGAGCGCGTAAGTTTCGATAGCCAGGTCTTGTAGTTCCTCCCTCCCAGACGGGATCTTGCACGTTTCGTCCTCAAACGTCACCTGCAACATTCCGGACTTCGCGTCCTCCTTCCAGGAATACACTACGACCATTCCATAGTCCCAGGCTTTGGGCCTTCCGCGTGGTACGCGCGCGATGCAAAGTGCACTACCCACGTAGGTCCCGATGCCGCTCAGCGCTTCATCTTCATTCACCCTTCTTGGGCCGACCTGGGCAGCTGGGAGTTGAGTCGAAAACTCCCCGCTCTCTGCCCATCTTCCTCTGTGAAACCGCTCAACGTCATATTTCGCCCACTGTGCGACGGAGCAGATCTTGCCGTAGGCATACCCATCAGTATCCAGAAAACCAGGCTTGAGCAGAACGTACACCGTAGAGGAGGCCATACTGCTTGCGTTGAAAAGGGAGAAGAAGAGTCCGACAAGGCGGCGTGTGCGTCGAGGCTTGGAGGCTGTAGAGAGCGTAGAAAAAGGAGAACTGACCTGGGCGGTTGTACCACCAGCCCGCCCCCTAGAAACTAAACTTAGAAACTAATGACTATCACTCGTGATGATCAGAAAAAGCACCTTTCCTCTCTTGAAGCTGCGTTCGGTATCTTGTCCGAGGAAACCGACCAATTTAAATATCCAACAAGCTATTAAAAGCTACAAGTATTTTGCTTAAATAAATAACCCGATTCATATATCGATATTGACAGGTATTATATCAGAGAAGAAGAATACCTCAGTGCGATCGCGCCTAGAACTCATCAAGACACGAGGCGCTGAGATCTATATTATTAGTGGTACGTGACCGATTCGCTGGTGATCGCCAACAAGGTGTTCGTCTCCGAGATAAAGGAGGTCCTCAAACTACGCTTTCAGATCTTTGGAGTCAGTTAGTTTCCTAATGGGCTGGCACATTGAACGAAGACGCAGTGAGCGCGTCATATTCGCGCACCAAGATAAGTATGCGACCAAGAGGTGGGATCGCTTTGGCCTTGGTCAGTGTAGACCGGTGCGGTCAGCTGAAGAGACCTCGCAAAACCTCAGTGAGAGGGATTGCCGTTAACCGATGCAAAAAAGAATGACATGGAGAAGTTCCCGTACCTAGAAGCTGTGGGTATCTTTATGTACCTGATGATGTGGACCCGTCCGGACCATGCGAACATAGTTCGTTAAGTCAGTCGGTACCTGGTATCTGGTCCCCGTCACTGGAACTATATCGTTCGTGGTCTTCAATACCTGAACGGGACGATGAACTATGGTATTACGCTTGGTGCACGTGATGTGACCAAAGCTAGCCTGTCACACGCATTGAGCGCCTACAGCGATGTCGGCTACGCAAAGAGTGTTGATACACGATGCTCCGTTCAGTTACGTGACGTACCTGTTCGGAAGATCGCCCATTTCGTGGCGTAGCTCACTTCAAAAGCTGATGACGCTTTCAACTACGGAGGCGGAGTATGCGGCTCTCGGCTCTTCAGTACAAGAAGTGCTATACCTCAAGCAGGTGATGCTTGAACTTGACTACGTCCAAGTTGGTCCGGTGAAAATTAGCGAAGACAACCAATCCACCATTCGGATTTTCAAGAATCCCGGACAAGGGCGATGCAAGCACATTGACATTCGTTGTGCAATAAAAACAGCAAGCATAATACACATGTGTGTTCTAATGTCCTACCGACACGATACCTGCTGATATCCTGACGAAGGCATTGACACCAGAGGTGTACTGTCGACTACGTGAACTACTTGGCGTACGATCCAGGACAGTGGTTCTTGGAAACATAACTAGTGCAGTTGTACAAATATTGCTACAACCCATGCGGTTTTTTGCTCAAGACGCTTTGTGCGGTGGTGGTCTGCATGGAGTGGATCACCATGTCGGGTTTTCCACACCAAGTGAGGTTGTCAAGATACCGCTTTTTCAACGGTCTACTGGTTATAGTGTGGAGCTAAACTTTAACCGTGGGGTTATTCTCGCACGAGGTTTTTCCCGGATATACTATATTAGTTTAGGCTAAAAATAACTGGCCGCGAATCATCAGCTCTATGAGTGGAGCATGCACACAGTGGATCCGAAGATCGACGAAGTTGTGCTCATTCTCAGATTCCTGAACACCTCGAGCAGACGCAACAAATCTACCCCATGTCGTCGAAAGCAACGATTGACCTGGATCGGGCAGACTCCGGAAATCGTACGTGGGCATGTTGCACTCCTTGGGGCTCAGCCAACCGGGTGCCATTTTTTGGAGGCGTGAAGAGCGAGACGAGACGAAAGTGGGTAGGTTCGTAGAGGAAGTAGTTGAAGTTGGAGGTTGTTGGAGACTTGAGAGGTTGAGAGCAAATGTGAGAATGTTTCTTTTTTGTTTGGAGTCTGCTATGGAAGCGAGAAAACCTTCCGCACTGCCAGGAGATGTAGTCGAATCTAGCTACAGATACAAATTGACTGTTATCCATTGCACCAGCAAGGCGCACTCGTGAATCTGTTCATTCTGGTTCAGGAAGAGCATCATCTGGATGCTATGATTTGTGGCTAGTGAATCTTCCACCGTCGAACAGACGAGGAAAATACAACATCCTCCCCCGCTAAAGCTGACGAACACGCTGTCGGTCTTTGAAGTCAGCTAGTAGCTGTCGCCAATGCACAACGTGCATCACGTCACGTTCACGGAGCAACGTACTTTCGTCCTCAGGCAAACCTTGCCATTTGATTAACCACTCTCGTTGACGGTTGAATTGACGTTTCAAGAGCAATTCCTCAACAGCGTGATACTCTTCATCGTAGAGAGCCACCGGGAATTCTTCGAAGCTGGGCGACGCTGAAATCTTGCGACCGGTGCCGAACAATTCCACGTTGAACACAGGGTAGAGTCGCTTCATCGAAACTGGAAGTTCTAGTCGCGCTGCATTTACGATAACCATCATGATAATCTTGAAAAGTCAGATCTTGCGCGGTGCTAGCTTCAGCATCTCTGAGCTTTTGGCGAATGTGAAGTGTCGAAGTGGATATTATCCGTCCACAATCGCACCAAATCCCTCGTTTTGAACTGCTCGTTGCTGCGACTGCAACCATAGTTGGATTTAGCTCGTCGTTGTGCTTACATGAGCTGGTGGCAGGCTTCATCGACAATTTTCTGGCGATCATCAATAACCCGGCAGACGCGAAACAAATCGGCCGGATGGTGAATACGACGACCCGTGTCGATCCCGAACGGAGTAAATCCTGCAGCCTTGTTTTTCAACATCGCGTGTGCAAGTTCAACTGTATCAAGATGGTTGGCCCAGTCTTTGCTGTGATAAGCCGTGATACATCGGAGCGAGTCAGCAAGCACGCGGTTCTGCCGCTCGGTTTGCCCATCGGATTAAGCCCTGTGAGCGGCCGTCATGCGCAGATGTACCCCGAGCAACCCGATCCATCCCAGCTAAAATTTGCCTGTGAACTTTGAGGTCCGATCACTTATTATAGCACGAGGAAGCCCATGATGTCGCACCACAGAATCGAAAAAGACGCGGGCAGCCTGAGTTCCATAGGCTGTTGTCACCTGGGTGCGTACTTTGGTTGCTTCGACAGTAGGCAAATGGCGGTTTGGATGCAGTCAAAACCTTGAGGTTCGGAAAGGCCCGTCACGTAGTCGAGGCCAACGACTTCCGAACATTCTCGTGAGAGGAATCAGACGTCTATCGATCTTTTTGCTGCTTGTCTCGTACCGCGGACATGTGATGCAGCTGGCTACATATTCTTTGACATCTCGACGATGCTCCGGCCAGAAGTACCATTGGAAAGGCTACAAAAAGGTCCTGGCTTGGCCTCGATGCGCTGCACTTTATCCAACGTGGCACTCAACGACTTTTGTTCGCAACACGTCGTCGCCAGGAACACAAAGTCGGCGTTAGGATTTCTTGTCGATCGCAAACACTAGGTCGTCTACCATTTTGACAGCTCCAAAGCCCAATTCCGTGGTTTGGTCATTGGGCAGTGTGGTGAGGTGCGGGCAACTTCCCAGCGTCCAGAATATACCTTGATCAAACTTGAATCTCCAAACCTTAAGTCTAAGCTCAGAGGGGCTCAGGGGCTTAGAGTCTCAGCTGATATACCTCAGCTGGACTCGAAGCAGACTCGGCCAACACCTCTAAGCTCGAACTCTTGGCCCGACGCGGCGTGTGCGCCTCCCTTGCGATCCCCGTGACGGCTCTTGCTGGGGCTACGCTTTGGGCCCAGACGTCAGCCTACCACGCCAAATTTGCTCCTAGTCCAGTCGTCTCCAGATGTCGCCAAATGAAGCCAGCTCCCCGCTCAACAGGTCTTCGTCTGCACGTGTCTTGACCCAATCTTCCCCGGGTTTTCCAAATGTAGACACGATACTCCACAATACACTCCACACACAACTTGTCTGCTTCCTCCAAGACCACAGACCTGGTCGTCCTTGCTTCTTCACTTCCTCCGAGCGGCTCCAGCTGAGAGCCGCGTACACAGGTCTTCACTCGCCCCCCGACCTAGGGTGGCTCCGAGAGTTGGCTCGGGTTGAGCCTTTCTTGATCCAGGGTTCTCGCCTCTACGCCCTGGGACTTCCGCGCACCACGTCTTGACGTAGACGAAACGGTCGAGCTGAGAACCACTATCCCAGGCTCAGCGCCACACGAAATTCATCCAACAGCACTGAGAACCACTATCTCAGGTGCTGTTCTGCCGAAATCTCGGCGTAGATCACCTCCTACCCGAAAATATGAAATACACGCTGGGTACAGCCGCCTAGTTCGGCCTGCCGACGTGTAATGAAATGAAACAGCCAAACAGGCACCCCCTCACGCCGAGGTACACCCAACTAGTCTATATGGGGCTTCAGTTTTGTTGGAGTCTCCTCAGACACCCTTTTCCACAAGAACACACTAACGCTTGCGGCCTTCGGTGCAAATTCGATTATGATTAATACTTTACACATGCAAACAAAGACCTATCAGGGGGGGGGCACAGCTTCCTTCGGAGATCACCCAATCAAAGGTAGAAAGATCGTTTTGCGAGCGGCCTGCAGGCGTGTGTCGAGCGGTGCTTCAATGTGATAGTGGCTCGCAAACCAACGGCGCGCAGCGCCTCCACTTGAGACCGGGCTTGATGATTGGCCGGACTGCGTTAAAGTCGCGCGTGGTGGTCAGCAAGCTCCTGATTACTTGTCAGCACGCTCTTGATTGCACCACCTTCCGTGCCTGTGATTGGCTGGGAGGTGCGCGTCACGTGGATGCGACAGTGCGTCATATGGGTGCGACCGTGTGCCAAAGCTGATTTGTGGTAAGCAATCACTTGATGGCCACCTCTTCGCAGCGACTGTCTCCAACGTCCCATCGCCCACTTCACTCTGAGCCTCTGAGCCTCCACCGGATCGGAATCTGCAATGTCTACAGGTGTCCACCTCCACTAACCTGAGCTTCCCGAGATTCAGCGAACCATCTCTGGGTCCATCCGGTCTCAGAGTGTCTACCAAATCTGGACCACTCCGAATCTGGGGGGGGGGAAGTTCTGAGCTGCCAGGAGCCTGGCAGTCATTCCGCTGGATATCCGAGAGCTCAGAGTGCCGCAGGTAGACTGAGGGGTTCGTGCAAAGGGGCCTCTTCCTGGTCGTGGGAACTGCTCGACTCTCGGCTGATGAGCAGGGTTAAAGCTCAGCACCAACAATAGTCTTGGCGGGAGGAGTCGGGCAGTTTCAAGATGTCGCACCAACAGCTGACCACTTTTCTACCAATCATGGCTCATCAGTCGGTGCGAGAGAGACCCGGCAGCCGAGCGACGGGCTCACCGGCCAAAATCCGAGCGTGCCTCGTCCCAGCAGTGTTGCACACACCGGATCTTTGGCGTAGGCTGCAGAAAATTACTTTTAGTGTCTTGGCTGAGCGTGACTGTACTCACATCGAAGGTAATTGCATGGACTGCAACTGGAGATGTAATTACCTCCTCCCCCGTCGAAACAAAAAGCATCTCAGGTACGGGAGATGCGCTTGCCGACTCGCATACGGTAAATAGCACCACGTTCACCTTTTTCATGTCTGCGTTAGTTAGTCGCATCGAGACGAGGACGTGAGAGCGCGTCCGCCACAACGTTTTGTTCACCTCGAACGTGTTTCAGCTCGAAGTTAAACTGGCTGAAGTAGTCAAGCCACCGAGCGAGACGACCGGAGACAGGAGGGTGCGAGAGGAATCAACGGCAAGCCAAATTGTCTGTAAACACGGTAAATCGCGCCGTACCCATAGTGCCACCACTTTTGCAATGCAAGCAGAATTGAGAACAGCTCTTTCTCATGTGGTGGCCAGTTGAGTTCGCCCTTGCAAAGCTTCTTCGAGTAAAATGCCAATTGATGGTCATGTCCCTCCGCAATCTGTGAGAGCACTCCACCACCTGAGGCATCCGTCGTGATGCAAAATGGCATCGAGAAGTCCGGAAGACGAAGAACGGGGGCCACCTGAAACGCAACCTTAATTGTTTTAATGGCGCGTCTTTTTCCCCATTCCAATACTACTCAGTCCTTGTTTACCAGGTTACTGAGCGGCATGGCTAGTTTGGCGAAATCTTTAACAAAGCGCCGATAGTATCCCGCCAATTCTAGAAAACTTTAAAACTCCTTCACGTTTTGCGGTGCTGGTCACTGCTCGATCGCTTCCGTCTTCTTTAAATCAACCGCGAGACCGTTAGCAGAGATCGTGTGCCCCAAGAAGTCGATCGTCACCTGACCAAACTCGCACTTCGCCAGGCGTGAGTACAGCTGCTGCTCGCGGAGTACCTCTAATACCTTGTGCAGCTGTTGTTCATGCTCGCTTGTCGTGCGTGAGAAGACACATCTATCGTCCAGATAAACGACAACAAAATCAAATCGGTCGAACAGCGAGCGTATTAAGCGGGACCAGATCCCGGGCATTCCGCTACACCCCATAGGAGCCACACACCATTGATAGGTTTTGTTGCGTGTACAAAGCGCAGTGTCGGGTCTGCTAGACGGCTTCACTCTCATTTGATGGTACCTCTGGGCGAGATTCGGCGTGGAGAAGTAAATTGCGCCATTCATTCTGTCGAAGAGCTCATCGATATGAGGTGTCGGGATTTTGGGCACGAGTGTCTGGCTGTTGAGAAATCTGTAGTCCACAACCCAACCGATCGGCTGGGTGGGATAGCCGGCCTTAATACATCCTAAATTTTTAGGGGCATTTGCAGTCGCTGAAGTTTTCTTGGGGACTCCGAACACGTTTGACACCCAAGGAGAACTAGATACCTGAATCCACTCCTTGTCCAATGTCTCAGACACGAAAATGCCGAGGGCATCTTGCTCAGTTTTTGACAGACGAAACAGAGCACGATCTGCGGCATCGCCCCAAGCTTCAACGCAATCTCGAACTCCACGCCACGTTGTGGAGGAAGTCTGCTGGGACGTTCTCGAAAACTACGTCGTGAACTCATTGAGTATCGATTGCACGCATCGAGGCCACGTTGACTTCAATTGTAATGGCTTCATCTTGACGTAAAAAGCGTGCATCATATCCGGAATAGCTGCGAACCCAAACGACAATGGCGGAGGAAGCTCTGGCGTCGAAAATGGCATTGCAGGACTGCATTCCCCGATTCGGAGGGGCGCTTCCTTGTACGCACTGAACAAATTCAGCACTAGTAACGTACAAGTTGGCGTGATAGACAGAACGTCCGACGTGATATCGTGGATGAGCCAGTCGATTCGAGGATTGAACAGGGTCAACCATGGCTTTCCGAGGGTTGCGTCGTGGCTAGCTGGCAGATCAAACTCGGTGAAGTTGACATCACGGAAACGCTGATGGTCTAACGTAACCTCACACACCCCTTCTTACGTTCTCCATGCGGGCGCCATTAAAGCCTTCAATACTGGCTTTGCGCTCGGCCAGCTGTTCTGTCAGGTATCCAGGGCGAATCAAATTGGTGTCAGCGCCACTATCGATCAAAACACGAACGAAGTGGGCGTTGATCACCGCATTCTCGCGAAGCAGCTCGATTTGACGAGATTTCCCGTGTAGGACACGATCATTCCCGCCGATCCGAGCCATGCTGAAGTGAATCACTCTGGTCGCAGGCATCGAATCGCCTGTTTCGGACGTGGATGCAGGGCTGGAAAGACTCGAACTCATCTGCGAGACGTAGACACGCCTGTTAGTCGTGGTGTTGCCACGCTTGGGACAGCGATTAAGCATGTGACCCGGTTGCTTATAGTAGTAGCCGAGA
Source organism: Phytophthora europaea (assembly GCA_030463285.1). Classification (NCBI taxonomy): domain Eukaryota; phylum Oomycota; class Peronosporomycetes; order Peronosporales; family Peronosporaceae; genus Phytophthora; species Phytophthora europaea. The sequence continues at coordinate 9,782 of JAHQIV010000042.1, read as the reverse complement.
CGTTTGCGGCGACACTCTTCCCGTGGCACCTGCACAGTACTAATATCGATGGGTTCCAGCTGGTTGCTCTGCTGCGAAAGTCGAGGACATGCGTACCGAGCTGGCGGGCATCCTCGCTGTGCCCAGCGAGCGGTTCCATCGTTCCGATCAGGACAGGTGTTATGATGCGAACGCTCATTCTGCTGAGCTACTGGCATAGCGTCCGGGACTGTCTGGTACCGATGGTAAATGAGTTTGTCGCGGGTTTTCTGCACAAGGCCTTGTGTGAACCACGTGACCTGGTCAAGGTCGCTCAATCCTCGAATCTGCGATAACACTGCCGCAATTGAGCAGTGTAGTCATCGAAGTCTGTGCATTTGAGTTGTTGCAACTGCTGTAGTTCACTACGAAGTTGTTCTTGAAGGGCAACAGGTACCAATTCACGACGAAGGTATTCGGTCAGAACATCCATCAGAGTCAGGGACGACTTCAACGCGTAGTACCATGACGCCGCGGGCTCCATGAGGTGGGAAGCCACCATGACTCGTTGTATACATACCTCGTATGTATACGTGTATACAGTTTACAGTCCAGTTCATGTGCAAACAACGAATTCCTACGTACAGTATGTTGATGCGATCGTCCGCTGAGATTCGGATTCCGATCTTCACATGGTCGCAACTTGCGGCTCGTGAGGTGGGTAAGTTTACATGCAAGGTTGTTATGGGAAGCGCTATAGTTAATATTCTTCACCTCCAGGTACATAAGAACCCGGTCTGGAAGAGGTCCAGAGACACGCCCTTCTTTCCGGAGAACGTCGATATAGACATGCCTTCGACTCGACGTTCCTTAGACGGAATATTCGAGAGGGTGTTTACGAGATTGCGCAGCTCCTCTTGCTGCGACACCAAGGTCTCTGCGAGACGGTCGATTGCGGTCATTGCATCCCAAGCAGGGGCAGACGACTCAATACTGCTTGCAGGTAGGTGTGGCGGCCTAATTCATCAAACAGGTGCGGTAGGGCTCGCACCCGGTCGCCGTTTTTTGTTCGTCGACGAAAGTTCTCCCAATCCTCCACGGACGGAAGCAAGTGCTACCAATGGTTGCGCTCCTCGGGGCTCAGTCAGCCGGGTGCAAACTTTTGGAGGCGAGACGAGACGAAGGTGGGTAGGTTGGTAGAGGAAGTAGTTGAAGTTGGAGGTTGTTGGAGACTTGAGGGGTTGTGAGCAAATGTGAGAATGTTTCTGTTTTGGTTGGAGTCTGCTAAGGAAGCGTGAAAACCTTCAGCACTGCCAGGAGATGTAGTCGAATCTAGCTACAGATACAAATTGGCTGTTATCCATTACACCAGCAACACGCACTCGTGAATCTGCTCATTCCGGTTCAGCAAGAGCATCACCTTGATGCTATTCTTTGTGGCTAGTGAATCTTCCACCGTCGAATAGATGAGGGAAATACAACAGGGCATGCCGATGGGTGTGTAGGTTGTTGACAACTAATTGTGCGTTTGTTGGACTTTCAGAGGAAGCTGTACGTCACGTGCAGCTTCCTCGTGCCACGTCAACGGTCAGCGAAGAGCTCGACTTTATGGCAGACGAAGCAACAAGCTGCTCCTCCGCGAGAGTCTAGCGTCTATCAACTCTTGCCCCCGCTGTCTATCAAGTACAAACTTTACTGCCTCCTCGGGCTGTCGAACGTCAACTTCTACCAACCGTAGTCAGGTTCGTATACAGGTATGCTCGCTGTTTGGGACGGGGTTTTCAATACAAATCTGAAGTGTTTACCTTCGTCGTCAGAGGCCTCAGAGAGACTGTTAGCAACCGCAGCGAAGCGATGGTCGGCGAGTGGGCCGGAGTGTACCCTTCACTCTAATTAGTCGTTCTTCGAAAATAGTCATGCTTCCGTACTTTTTCGCGTCACCTCAGACACCAACTTTTTTCAAAACCGCTGAAAACTTTACCAAGATAGCGGATTTAGACAGATCTCGCCGAGCTTAAGCCAATCATGGTATCAGGTTTCAGATAAACCAAATGTTGAGCTCATCGAACATTTGTTTTTTTCCCGATAAAAATCAAAAGTCAGACCCTGACTAATCAGAGTGAAGGGTGTAATTGACCTTACAGGGAGGTGATATCTAGTTACCGACGCCTTGCCCGCCATGAGCGAAGCGAAATTGGCGGTGCAAACGAGGAGCTCACGAGCCAGTATCATTGCTGTGAAATTCCCGACCCATACACCCGAGCATACCCGTATACGACCCCGGAAAAAGTCTATGGCTCGAGCTCCGTGGAGGTAGAAGTTGCAGGGCATTGGAATGGCTATTGCAAGACTTCTCAGGAAACTCTATGGAAAACCAAAACAACAGACACAAGAGACAATTATCCCAATGAACACGATAATGCTGTGGATATAGTTTGACGAGCGTTATTTTTTTTTTCTTGGTGCTGTGACTGGTTCTGAAGAGACGTAGCCGACTAAGCCGGTGCATCGTGGGGGCTGCTGCAATGGCTCAGTGCTCGTGTTGCACGTGGACGTCTCCTTTCGGTTCTCCTACCCTGAGCGGAGGGCAGACAGTCAACCCAAGGCACGTGTCATACCGTGAGCTTTTGAAAGTGCACGACTTATTACTGATCATCGTGTTGTTTGTGTCTTGACCTTTGCAGTTGCAGTCGTAAAGAGCTTCACGTAATATTCGAGATTGATGTGGCTCTGTCTGGAACACCATTTTCGAGTGGAACAGCTGACACGAACCTTCCGATGACCGACCACTTGACACTGTCAGCTCACGCGACTTCCTCGAATGTAGGGGACTTACACCAGCTACCGCTCGTCATACTCAAACGGCTGCTATTGGAGTTCCTAGGACGGAGGAGCAACTGCAATCATTCCGAATTGGTCATTGTGATCCCATCCACAACGTCCTATTCACCACTCGAGCTGGTTATCACCAGTTCATCATGTAACCAGCGTGTGCGAGTGATCTTCGAAGCCTCGACGGAAGACGCAAACAAAGATTTCGGGATCGCATTGTCGCTGCTGTTGTGTGCGCGTTGCGGAGCCAGCGCTGGATGTTGTTGCGGATGGCGCCAACGGCATGCGATATCTCTGGAAATGGAGCTGCACGAGATCTCGCGCTTTATCGCAACCAAGCTGGTAGGCGTCGAGTTCTAGCTTGCCCCCAGCGCAATTTCTTCCTAAGCTGATTATTCGTTTGTTGCCGGGCAGCCAAAAGTTCCAATGCAGGCGAACTCAGTTTATCATCTCCAGTTTGGTCGGCGTGGTGTGAAGACCGCTGAAAACTTTGGCGTCCAGATCTATGGGCATAATGTGCAGCGACAGATAGTCGAAAGTCCATACATCGTAAGTATTATTGTATGAGCCATAGTCTTCTATTGGATACCGATTACGTTATGTTTTGGTAGGTGTTCAAGATGGAGCTTTGCCTGGGAGACTTGACATGGCGAATTGCTAGAAGATATCGAGAATTTGCAGAACTGCACGCTCGTTTGAAAGTCGTTGTACAAGAAGCCATCCTTCCTGCGCTCCCACCTACGAAATGGTAAGCTAAATGATGCTCGAAACAAACTTCTACAATGTTAAAAACCCACGTTACTATAGGTTTGCGGCAACAGATCATGGCTTCCTTGTCCAACGACAGTGGCGGCTTGAAAACTACCTCAAGGGAGTGTTTATGGTTGACGAGCTCCAGGATTCGGTCCCGTTACTTGTATTTCTTGGAGGTGAGAGCTACAAAGCTGTAGATGCATCGGAAATTTGGATCTGACTCGCACGAATTGGTTACGCTTCACCAGTGCTCTCGGCTTCCTACGTCGATCACGTGGCTTTGCGAAGGCATAGACGGCAGATCCTCCACCTTCAAGTTCTGGAATACTACACCCGACCAGGGGATTTGATCCTATTCAATGGCCGAGCGAAAGTGAGCGCACTTCAGCGATCGGTGAGTATTAAACGTATATATTATCTTCGACGGCTTGAAGTCTGATTAGAATTGAGCTGTTTTGTTAACATAGCTAACACGAGCAGAATGGGACCATGTCGCTATCGTCGTTCCATCTCGCGACGGGGGTCACCTCCAGCTTCTCGAGGCGACCGGTGATGGTGTTACACTTTCGCCCCTGGTGCGTTCAGTCCACGTTTGTTTGGTAGCTTAATTTCAATTCGCGTTGTCATTCACCTCTTCTCAACGCAGACTTCCCGATTGCTAGCCTACTCAACCTTCCACGTCCGGTACTTCGCTCTCCGCAAGCTCCGCACGCCGCTGCTTTCCCGCGCCGTTGTGAATGATTTGCTAGAACGCTTTACAGCCGAGGTTAGCAAATGATGCACCAGGAGCAAAAAATTCTCTCTACTAACCACATTTTGATTTTCTCGCCTCATCAGGTGGAAGGACTTTCGTACGGGTTAAGTCTACGAAGACTTCTCCACGCGAGACAGACGGAGTCAGCGTTATCCCGCGACAGCACCTTCTTCTGCTCCGAGTTGGTGCGTACAACCGCAAACGGCATCCAATTCACCCTTATATTGACAAATTCGACCCCCTCTTCACAGGTAGCACACGCGTACAAAGCCCTCGGGCTCATCTCGAGTTCCAGTGAGGCCAACGATTTCTGGCCCGGATCATTCTCCCCCGGAGACTTCGTCGACGCGGAATTAGGTCGCCATGGTGCATCGCTAAGCCCCGAGATCATCATCGACTGCAAATTACTAGAAGTCGCCACCGCAACTAAACGCAGTCCATCAACTTAGTACAAACTAGCCACCCTGGGAATGGATCCCGTGATCTTGAAGAGACGCTTTCGTGGCCCTTCAGTCTTGATCTTCTCTTGTCTTGAGTCCGAGAGATGAAGAAGTTGTTCAAGTTAGCCTCCAAGTTCCACGGCGTGGGGCCCGTGGTCTTCGCGTGGCACCCGAACGGGACGTTCCTGGCCACGGCCGGCAAGAACGGGTTGGTGCACATCTTCGATCGCCAGGGCGAGCAGCACGACGAAATTGGTCTGGACCTGACCGCACCGGTGGTTGCGCTCGAATGGGACACGGAAGGCAGCACCCTTGTCATTCTGCAGCAGGGCAGCAGTGTCGTCCCGCTTTGGGACAACGGGACACGCTCCACTTTGAGTTTGGACACCAACTTGAAGGACCCGACGTTCGCTCGATGGTCACGAGAGGGGTCGCTGCTAGCGGTGGGGACCCAGAAGGGGAACCTCGTGCTGTACAGCAAGATCACGCGGAAGCTCGTCCCGGTGGTGGGGAAACACTCGCGACGCATTCAGTGCGGATCGTGGAACGGAGACGACAAACTGGTGCTGGGAGGCGAAGACCGGATGCTCACGGTCAGTAACCCGCAGGGTGACACCATTGAGCAGCGTGAGCTGAGCCACACGGTGAGTATTTTACTAGCAGACGAGGGTAGACTTTGGTAGTTTTTTTTCTTCTAATGCGCTGCGTCTGTAGCCGTGGGATATCAAGTTCGGTCGGAAGCGTGGCGACTCCATTAAGGCAGCGGAGCAGTTGATCGCAATCGCGCTGTCCAAGGCGATCATCCTGTTCAACCTACAGGACCCGTCGAACCCTGTCGAGCTCACCTTCCAGACGGTAGGCTACTGTGATGGATTGTCTTTCAAAGCTAAAAGGGGTGTAGTTGACAAGAAGTGCGATCGATCTTGTATTCGCAGCACTACGGCAACATCATCTTCATCGACTGGTTCGCAGACGGCATGATCATGATAGCCTTTTCGGAAGGATATCTCATTGTCATTTCCACCAAAATTGATGTAAGTGCAGCCTTTTTCATGCACGTTGCAGTTCATTTTGTTCACTTGGACTTGAAATTGTTGCGGCCAACAGGAAGTAGGCGAGGAGCTGCAGTCCCATCGCTTCTTCTCAGAGCGAATTTTCACTGCTTGTTACTCGCAAACGCTGGATCGAGTGGCCCTAAGCGGTGAGAGCGGGATCAAGGTTATCGATATGACCACCTTCACTGAGGTCGCCGCAGACTCCATCAAACTCTCCGATACAGAGGTACCGTACAATGTATTTCACGCTTGTGATGGTGGTCGACCCTCACATAACACACTGCTGAATGCAGGAAAATGAGGCGCATTTGATGAGTTTCACGTCAGACGGACAAATTCTGACTGTAGCGACTCAGGGCGGAACGGTGCTCAACTTCTTGGCGAGGATGCCTCGCATTCATGATCACTACGGCCACTACGTTGCGTACCTTAGCTCGTTACGTGAACTGAGCGTAGTCGACACTCGTCGCAACGAGACCGGGGGCAGCAGCAGCGGTGCAATTCGCATTGCACTGTCCGTGGAGCCCTCTTTTGTAGCTATCGGACCACGTCACGTTGCCGTGGGTATGAACAACCGCGTGTGGTTCTACCGCTGTGACGGGTCTTCAGCTGACGCGCTGGTCAACGAGCAGCAGTACCTCGGCCGAGTTACCAGCATGAAGCTCAATCGGGACTATGCAGTTGTGCTTTGCGACGGAAAAGCAAGTCTGCACCTGATTGAGCCGGGAGGTACCAGCGGCTCGAACTCACCGACAAACGGCGCTGAGCTGCAGGGAGAACATGGTAAAGTGTTCTCCGGCGGAGGTCGTGACGAGCGCAACAGCGAGATCAGCGCAGTGGCCCTGACGACGGATTTCTTCATTTACTCGACCACCAACGGCACGGGATCGATCCAATTCTTCTACCTGAATGCCTGGCAGTTCCTCGACGGCTGCGCATATCGCCACGAAGATGGCGTGGGGATTGTGCAGCTCGCGCCAAACAAAAATGGCACTCGGATCTTCTTCCTCGACACTAAGCGACGTGGGTATATACTGAATGCAGCCACGCGCGAGACTATGAGCGTCCCCAACCTGCCTACCAGCACCACGGGCGTGCTTTGGGACATGGTGGATCAGCAGGTTTTCGTGGCACTTCAGCCCAAGGAAATGGGCGTCTTTCAGTTGGCAGACGCCACGATTCGAGGTCCCGAGGTGACTCAGCTCGGCGTCTTGGAGGTGCTGCCTGATGGTGACGTACTAATCGCTCCGCAAACAACACCCGTGCCGTCCGAGTTGGAGCCAATTCTCGTAAGTGACGGCATTGTTACTTGCCAACATGCTTCAGGCGGCGGTCGGTTGGCTTCATTGACTGCAGTGACCCACGACCAGCTTCGTAAGGTTCCTCCCACCTCAACGGGAGGTGGTGAGCCCGAGAAAGCAGCCTTCAGACAGAATCTCAGCCTCCTTCGACTCGACGAAGCTTGGCGACTCGCTTCGCGCATCGATCAGCGAGATTACTGGCTTGCTCTAGCTGGGCGAGCCATGCACACGCTCGATATCCCTGCAGCACGTCGAGCCTATCGGTCACTGGGAGACTCCGGCATGGTACTCGGTCTGGATCGCCTGGCCGATATCGAGGAGAAGAATCTGCTGGCAGGTCACGTGTGCATGCTGTTCGGCGACTACAGTGAAGCTCGTCGTCTCTTCTTGAATTCGAGTGACCCGTTGGCAGCACTGCACATGCAGCGCCACCTGCTGCAATGGGAGCAAGCGTTGAAGCTGGCCGACTCGCTCGCGCGCGATCTCGTACCGGAGCTTAGTGCTGCATACGCCACCCAGCTCGAATTCCGCGGAGAGTTTGACGCCGCGCTCAGGATGTACGAGCACGCTGCCAATGCGATCGAAAGTATCAGCCAAGACGAAACTCTAGCGAAGACGCCCGAGCCCGAAGCTGCCGCCAAACTCAAGACGCAGAGCCTCGCAGGTGTTGCACGGTGCACCTTCCGTCTGGGAGATCTCCGTCGCGGCGTCAAACTAGTGACGGAGCTGGGCGACCCAGCAGTATTCAAAGAGTGCGCTGGCATCTTGGAGTCCATGAAGCAGACCGCCGAAGCTGCAGCGCTGTATGAACAGGGTGGCCAGGTGGAGAAAGCTGCTCAGCTCTTCGTGCAGATGAAGAACTTGGCCCGAGCAGCGCCTCTCATGGCCCGAGTCAAGGCTTCCAAAGTGCACGCGCAGTTCGCTCGCGCGAAGGAGGCAGCTGGAGAATTCGCTGCTGCAGCCGAAGCTTACGAGCGAGCTGGTGAGATGGACAACGTTGTCCGTCTACAGCTCGAGCACCTTGATGGCGCCGAACGCGCCTTTGAGATTGTTCGCGAAACGAAATCGTCCGAGGGCGCCTTGTCGGCTGCACGCTACTGCTCCGAGGCCGGCCGGTACGCGAACGCCATCGAGTTCTTGCTGCTGGCCAACAAGGAAGACGAGGCCTTTGCGCTGGCCCAGAAGCATGGTGAGGTGGAGTGTTTCGCCGCGACATTGGGCCAGGAGAACATGTCTGCTTCGAGGGCGTCTCAAGTGGCGGAGCACTACGAGAAGACGTCGCCTGAGCGCGCGGCCGAGTTCTACCAGGCCGCTGGGAATTACCACAAGGCTCTGAAGCTGCTGCTTGCCTGCAGTGCTGCAGGCGGAGGCGGAGCTGGTGGAAGTGGCTCAGCTGCAGACGCAGCACTGGTGCGCGCGATTGAAGTCGTGGGGGCAGCTCGCAACGACATGCTCACGCACACGCTGATTGACCACCTCATGGGGGAGCAAGACGGCATCCCCAAGGACCCGCACCACATCTTCCGGCTGTACTTGGCCCTGGGCAACTACACTCAGGCCGCCAAGACCGCAGTGATCATTGCTCGTCAGGAGCAGGAGCTGGGCAACTACAAGCTCGCTCGCGACGTGCTGGTGGAGACCTCGCGTCAATTACGCGCGCGTCGCCTTCGAGTGGCCCGGGAGCTGCAAAATGCTCTAGCGCTGCTGCACAGCTACGTGCTGGTCAAGAAGCTCGTCAAGCGATCTCAGCACGGGCCGGCCGCTCGGATGCTCGTTCGAGTCGCCCAGCACTTGTCCAAGTTCCCGACGCACGCCGCCAACATCCTCATTTCGGCAGTGATCGAGTGCCAGCGCGCGGGTCTGCGCGCGTACAGCTACGACTTCGCCGCGACCTTGATGCGCACGCCGGAGTATCGCGACTCGATGGACAAGGACATCCGACGCAAGATCGAGGCCATCGTACGTCGCCCCAACAAGGAGCAAGCGCCCGACGTGCGGACTCCGTGCCCGTACTGCTCCCACGAACTGGCCGAGGCCGAGCTGGACTGCCCCACTTGCAAGAACTCCATCCCCTACTGCATCGTCACGGTGAGTACGCTGCACTGTTTTAGCTTATCTCTGAGTCTAACTTGGTTGTTGCAGGGCTATCACATGGTCAAGGACGACTGGACGCAGTGTCCCAAGTGCACGTTTCCAGGGCTGCACTCGCAGTTCGTGGAGCACCTGGCCACGGACGCGACCTGCCCCATGTGCGAGCAGCCGCTGACCCCCGACGAGCTGCACCTCAATGACAACACAGGCGTGCTCGACGACGAGGTGGCCTCGGAGGCCGCCGACCCGTAGGATGATAGCTACTTGTGGTCTATTATCTTCAAAATACATGTAGTTGTTGCCCTCTCTCCTTCAACCTGTTGCCCTGCGTACAGTATGGCAGTATCCCGCTAGTCGCACTTGACGCTCATGGCCTCGTCTCAGGACATGAACTGCATGACCTTCTCGTAGACGAGGAAGGTGACGGCGCTGACGGGGAAGGCCCGCAGCATCGTGGCGCTGAAGCCTTTGAAGAAGAAGCCCGGCCCCTCCTGCTGCAGCCTGGCGTGCACGATCTGCGCCATGCCCAGCTGCTGGCCGTCAAGCTGCTGGCTCTGCACGCAGCTCTTGACCACGTCCTGCGGCATGCTCACGACCC
>JAHQIV010000041.1:0-44610 GCA_030463285.1 Phytophthora europaea | reverse complement strand
AACGTCACCTTCCGCTGTGACAACAACAGATCCGGGTCCACGAAGCTCAGCTTACGAACGATCTTGCACACGCTACACAAAAAACCGAAGCAGAGCTTGCACGTGCTGCTACTCTTGCCAAAGTCACGCATTCGGCGACTGTGGACTGGCGAAGAGCACGTAACACACACTCTCGTCCTGTTTGGCGCGCCGTGGATCCTGGATTCAGCGTACTTCTTATCGAGTATGAACGCGAGCTTACGCATCTGGCCGCAATACGCATACTTCAGCGTGGAAAGGAACACGTCCGCCATAGCTTGAACGGCTAGCTTCTGGATCACACCAGTGTCTCCAGGGTCCACGAGGCAGGTGGCATACATCTCCATAGTGTTGGGTCCAAGTTGGCGCCAAAGAGCAATGATCGACACATTACCACGCACTCGGTTCGGAAGTTCACCGGTTTGCGGAAAGCTCACTGAGTGGACCAAGTGATAGCCAAGGCGTTCACCCTGAGAATTTGTCACGTATCCCGTGCCCTCAAGGTATACGTAGTCGCGGTTTTTGATGAAGCCGGTCGAGCGAAACGGGATGTCGACCTCCATCCACTTGAGTACCAGCGATTGGAACGGTCTCTCCACTGTTGGAAGTACTACGTCTTCCAGCACTGCTGCCCCGCTGACGTCGTCAACATACGAAGCCTTGATACGCATCGTCTCCAGGTCTTCGCTGATCACACCAAACATTAAATCGTCGAGTTTTCCTTCCATTGCTCCGACGCACAGCAGCATCGGAAGTCCCGACCCAGTCGGTTCATCACCCACAGCTGATGTAGGCAGAGGTCGGTCCGACCTCTCGGAGTACACTTTGAGTTTCTCGCCTTCCTTGATCATTTTCCAACGGTTCGAGTTCACACGCCGCCCTGTGGATGCGAACTTAGTGTAGAGCTCGTGGTTGGTGGCGATACACTGGTTAGCCAGATCTTCGAGCTTAGCTCGGTCAGATGGAGTTAGTTCAAGCCCCGGAAACGGGTTGACGATGAATCGGCCTTTCATGGGGACTGGAGGCGAAGACTGCAAATAGTGAAGTGATCGCGGAAGTAGCGATTTCGTTGTAACTATTCATTGGCTTGACTGATGGACGCTAGCCAGTTGCCTTCACTGTACACTAAGTCACAGCTGTACAACAACAAGAGCGAAATCAGGAAGTAAACATCGTGAGACGCGGCATTCCACGCAAAGGAAGGCTGATTCCAATGCTCAGACACTTTGCCATGACAATTGAGTGAAACTAGCCGGCACTGTCATTTCGCGGCAGTAATATTCCGTTTTGTTAGTACATGTACGTTTTGGCACTTCGCTTCGCTAGAAATGGGCACGATTGGGAAGTTTCTGTTCGATGAAATGACGGATATCTGGACTGTAGCATTGCTCCTGTACCTGATTCACTGAGGCAATTGTAGTGTTTGAAGTCCCTCAATCGATTATTGTATCACTGCAAGAGTATTGAAAACGAATCCACGATAGTAGAAAGCACGATTTTGTTGGGTAATTTGAAGGGTTTTAATGGTCCGTATTTCATCTAATATATCGTAAGTACTTTCAAGCAGTTGATGGCTAGATAATTTCTATCGTTAATTGCTTCGACACAAGCATCGAGTCCTGCTTTGGCTTAAGTGTAAAAAAAGCAGAGCGACGTCACTACCAATATAACATGCAATTTGACCTATACAAGATGACTACCGGTAGATCCCGACAAACAAAAAAGTATGAGACTGTAAAGTGTGTATTTACGCTGTCGAAGCCTGCGAGCAATTAATAATGTGAACCGATAAGCTCGGCATTACTTGAAGTAATAAAGAAAACTCGTTACAATAATACGCGTTGAGATCTATACTGAAGCTGGATGGATATTCCAATGTACAGCTACTGACTCATAAATGAAGTCCATAGCCTTCCCACGAGGCGCCGAGTCATCCACGAACTTACGTGTAGATAGTCCTAGAGGATTTACTCTAGATACTTTAAGTAAGTGGATTGCTTTATTCTAGAACTTCAACTATGACCAACACGAGCTGTAAACGTTCAATAAACGCAGTAAATACCTATGCTTCGTCCACTACCCACATCATCTTACTAGCTGGAGTATGCGGAGTCTCCGGTGCTGTTGCTCGACGACAAGGCTCCGATAAAGCTTGATCGTTCACCAATCGACTTCTGAGCAACAATCCGAGCTCGAGCAACGTCCACCGCGCTCATACTTGTAACTTCACTGATGCAGGCCGTGCAAAACGTCACTTTGCGTTGCGTCAACTTCATGTCGGGGTCCACGAAGCTCAGTTTACGGACGATCTTGCACCCTGGGCACAAGAAGCCGAAGCAGAGCTTGCACGTACTACCACTTTTGCCAAAATCGCCCATACGACGACTGCTGACCGGTGCTGTACACGTGGTGCAAACTCGAGCCTTGTTGGGCGCGCCATGCAGCTTGGATTCGGCGTATTTCCTGTCGAGCATGAACGTGAGCTTGCGCATCTGACCGCAATACGCGTACTTCAAAGAGGAAAGAAGTCCACTCGCCATGGCTGGGACTGCGAGCTTACGGATCATGCCGTTATCGACGGGGTCCATGATACTGGTGGCGTACATCTCGATGGTATTGGGCCCGATTTGGCGCCAGAAGCCGATATTCGACATATTACCGCGGACGCGGCTCGGAAGTTCACCCGTCTGCGGAAAGCTCACCGAGTGGAGCAAGTGGTAGCCAATGCGCTCTCCCTGAGAACTCTTGGTATACCCCGTGCCCTCCAGGTAGACGTAGTCGCGGTTCTTGACGAAGTTAGTCGAGCGAAACGGAATATCGATCTCCATCCACTTGAGAAGCAGCGTGTGGAATGGCTTCTCCATAGTCGGCCGAACTAAATCTGTCAGCACAGCGGCTCCACTGACATCGTCGACGTAGGACGCCTTGATACGCATCGTCTCGAGGTCCTCGCTGGTCACACCGAACATCAAGTCGTCCAGTTTGCCTTCCATCGTTCCGACACACAGAAGCAGCGGTAGTCCCGATCCGGTGAGCTCGATATCCGCTTCAGAGCGTTGTTGACCGGCCCTCTCGGAGTACACCTTCAGTTTCTGGCCCTCCTTGGCCAATTTCCAGCGGTTAAGATCCACAGCTCGCTTCGTTCTCGAGATGAACTTGGTGTAGTGCTGGAGGTTGGTAGTGATGCACTGGTTGGCCAGATCTTCCAGCAGGGCCCCGTCAGCTGGAGTTAGATTCAGCTCCCGAAATGGGTTAACGAGGAATCGTTCCTTCATGGGGTTGATCTCTTGGGTGGCGACGGAAATCGGAGACTGTGAAGACAGGGAATTTACAGCCACCGGCATTGTCAGTGGCAATGGCTCGTCGCATTAGCTTTTCGCAGCCATGACTGTACATCGGTAACATAGCAGCTAGTCAAACGATCTGTACCACAAAAGTCGCCGTTGATTGTACAAAAGCGAGGTTTCTAATCTCTATAAAGTGCTTCAGTTCCAACAACGCGGCGGTATTTCCGCGCTACACACATCGCATCCCAAACCTGACTCATTTTTCGATCAATCGTGCCGACACATGCAGCGCAACCTCAATGCTGTCAAACTGAACGAAGTTATATAGCTACATGCACCCGCCGCTCAGACGGTTGTGGATTATAGACTGTTTTTGTGCATTATTGTAGACTGCAACGCATCGACTCTTTCCGATAACTCCAAAGTACTGTTCAGTAATCTGCATGAATAAGCAACGCCTGGCAACTTATATATGTTGATACCTTGTATTCGGCTGAGGAAAGGGCTCCACCAGACGTTTACGCTCACCTACTGAATTTAGATAACACCATGCCACGTTTACTTTTGATTGGCTATGCTCTCACATACGAAGCAATATCATTGGCTAACAAGTTAAGGTTCCGCCAATCATCGCTTCCTTTCAACATTTGAATGTTGGCGGAGTAGATGCACATGAACTCTCGTGGTAGAGGGGGTCCGATGTTGACTTGACCCACTCACAATGAAGCCCTCCCACCTCGTTAAAAGGATTCGCCTCACTCGACATCAGAAGCTACTCTTGTGCCAGGCTGTGGGAAAGGGTTAGTGAGGAAACCATTCGAAACTGTTGGCTGCACTCTTCTCTGATTGCGTGGCATTCATTTGTATTAGATCAGTGCATTCTTGTTCAATACTGAAACTTGCTATAATCGATGTCTCTCTCTCTTTCTATGCATATCAGGCGTTGCTTATTCACGAAGATTACTGTACCAGTACAAACCCAGGCCCCGCTCTAATCACAGAATCAGCTGGAAATGACCAGAGCTGTGATGTGTCCACAGCCCATGCACCAGTGCGAAAATGCCCATGTTCACCAAATTCGCACGCCAGTCGTACTATCCTTAGGCTGATGGATGTTGCTGTTTGTCCCTAATGACAGCTCGCTGGATGGAGTGATGAAGCTGCACTCGCTGAGCAACGGCGGGCCGAAGCTGGTGGATGGCGCCAGCAATTCGAAGTCCTCGGCCGCCTGCTGCACGAGCACATGCCACTGGAGAAAACGATCAGTGGCAAGAACAACTCTCTGCGATGATTGACGCTGAGAAGCACGCTGTTTAGCTGTTTCGCCTTGGCACAATGCGAGAATGGAGCAGCAGCTGATCGAGACCCCAACACGGAACTGGAGATCAAGCGTGCAGTGTCACTAGCTCGGCGGTGCTCCACCTCAAGACGCGCAGCCTGGCTAGCGGACCACCGCGCGTACGTGATGCTGTTGTATGCAGTTTTGGGGCGTGGCTAGAAGAATATTCCAAGCTGTAGTCGACATTGAATGGAGCTTGGACCGCGGGACGAGCCTGGAAGAAAACTACTGCATTGACCAAGGCTCAACAGCTTCCTTCTACCAGTTGGAACGCGGCTTTTGTGACGACGCTCTCTGTGGAGGTGGACTAGTCCAAGGGCGTGGAGTTGTGGATAAAAAGCTGATGAGGGAGGCATTGCCGTTTGAACTGCTCCTGTCACCACGTGAACTCAAAAGATGAATTAGCTGCAGTGAATGGGAGGAGCCGGCGCTTGTGGCGTTGTTGTTGCTGCGCTACGGTCTGTGAGCTGTTGCTGCTGAAGCCAATGGAGATCACGCAAAAACGTGGCTGGTATACTGGAGGCTGCCGTGCGCGCTCACAACGAGAGATTTCGGTGCAGTGAGTTGGCCGCTGGAAGGAGTCGGCTCTGGGACCAGGTGACGGATGCATACGTGACGTCGGCTCTCAGCAGCTCCTTGCTCAGAAGCTGAATCCGCTGCAAGATGAGCAATACGCAGACAAGTTGTTGACGATTGTGCTTGGAAGCTGGTTGTGGGAGTGATCGATGAGCTAGCAAGCTCGACTTGGAGGCACTATTGCGCTGCCGGATTGATGCCACCCATGCATCACAAATGTGCAGCGCGAGTACTTACACATACATCATGGTCAATGATGAAGCACAGGAGAGACCGATCATCCAGAGTGAGAATTCAATAAGCAATACTTTATATTGAGGAAGTGTATCGAGGCCTACGCAGCCACTCCAACCACAACTTCGTCCTCATCTCCAGCTGGAACAAGTTGCTGCACGCGCATCATCAGTGGGTTCTTCATGCCAATGGTGATCCCACCCGAGCACGCCACATCTTGACCAGGCAACTCATCGAAGTGGAAGCGGCTCACCACGCACGCGACGACCATCTTCATCTCCATCATGGCCAACTTCCGTCCCACGCACACGCGCGGACCCGTGTTGAAGACGCTGAACTTACCAGACGAGATCTTGACCAACTCGCCCGTTTGAGAGTCTATGAATCGTTCCGGGACGAACGACGCTGCGTCCGAGCCCCAGACACTCCGCATCCGAGCCATGGCGTGAAACACCAGTGCAATGTTCGACCCCTTGGGCACGAATGTTCCGTCCGGGAAGACCGTGTCGCGAACGCAGAGCTTCTGGGCCAGACCCACAGGCGAATAGAGACGCAGAGCCTCGTTGATCGTCGCCTCCAAGTACGGCAGATTCTGCACTTCCTGCATGTCCGGGACGTAGTCGAAGTCGGTTCCGAGCTTGGGCAGACTGGCCAGCAAAAAGGCGCGCAGCTTTTCCTCGACCCGCGGGTTGAGCGTCAGCAGGTGGAACAGCCAGGCCAAGGCGTCTGCAGCCGTGTCGCGACCCGCGATGATGGCCATGAGCACGATGTTGCGCACGAGAATGGGGTCCACGGGCTTGCCGTCCACAGTCTCGTTGGCCAGGATGAGCGACACGATGTCGCGGTTACGCGTCTTGTCCTCCACGTCGGTGTGTGGCTCGCTGCGCTTCTGCATCGTCTTGGAGATGACGTCCATGACGAAGTGGTCGACGGTCGCCAACGCCTCGCGCATCCGCTTCTCGCTGCCGACATTCAGCGAGCGCTTGAGCTTCCAGTACCACGTGGGCACGACCAGACGAGCGGCGGCGATGTGCTGCGCGTCCACGAACGCGCGCTCGAACGGGTGCTCGTGCTGCAGCGAGAGCGTGCTCATGTTGAAGCCGAACGCGATCTCCCCGAACGCGTCCAGCGTGAACCGACCCGAGTACGTGAACATGTCGATGGGCTTCTTGGCTGCCGCGACGTCCGTCAGCACGCGCTGCAGCACGCGCACGTGCTTCTGGATGACGGGGGCCATGTGCTCCCGCAGCGCGCGAGAGCTGAAGAGGTTGACGAACACGCGGCGGTGGAACTTCCACTCGTCACCTTCCACGATCAAGATGCTGTCGCCCAGCAGGTCCACGAGCAGCTCGTAGATGTGGTCGCCCTTGAGGAAGTTGTCGTACTGCGTCTTCATGACGTGTTCGTAGTGCTCGGGGTTGGCGGTGAGGATCACGTTGCGCTGGAATGGCAGCCGAAGGGTGAAGGGCGCCCCGTCACGCGACAGGAAGACGTCCGTGACCCAGTCCAAGAACCGGTTGGCGTGGTAGACCATGAAGACGGCATGCCCCACGACAGGGATCGCCGACGATAAGAAGGGCACATGCACGGGGCCGTGAGCGCCGGGCGTTACACTCTGTCGCTGCTTTAACAGCTTCTTATCTGTGGTGTCACTTGGCAGGCAGTGCGTGGCGACGGTGGCGCCGATAATGACCCCAAGCACCAGCAGTCCAAGCCTCTTCATCGGGTCATCGCTGCCGAGGAGCCAAGAGAGCATGACGGTTTGTTGGTGCACGACTGACTTGCTGGGCTGGAGATGAGTTGGATTGTGGCGTTCATGAAGCAGTCATCGGCTGGAGATAGTCGACGTCGGCATTGCGAGACCTTTGGGCCACTTCAACGCACTCCAACGGTTGGAGTCCAAGGGGTGGGTTGGATGAACTCATCTGGTCTTTCGCAATACTTAAACCTATACAACTGAGTTGGCCGAAGAGGTCTCTCTTGCCTCGGCTCCGTCTCAAAGTATTTGTGCGTGGTTAATACAGCGGCAATATGCAAGCAAGGGAGCCAAAACAGCGGGTGCAACTGATCTGGTCATGCTCCCCTGGGCCGACACGAGATCATTTCTCCAGACCTGGACAAGCTCGCATCGCCCTGTGCGGTGCGGCGTTTCGGTCGTCTGCAACTGGTGCAGCATTCATTCAGCAGTACGAGGACGTGAGCGTGTTCACGGGCGACTCGCTTGACCGGTCAGCGGTTGAGAAGGTATCCACGCCGCCCAGCGGCTGCTTGTAGTCGGCCGCGGAGCGCTGCGCCTACTAGGCAAGCGAAATACATGTAGCGGTGCAACGTATGTGTGTGTTGCTGTCCTCTATTCGTGGCGGAAGTGGAGGGCGCACCCCGCGCGGGAGCGCCAGCAGCGCGTGAGAGCTCTGCTCGGCCGCATGCAACTCCGCGTGATCCAGGAGCTACTTCGAGGTTCTGGTATTATAATGTGTGAGCATTCCAGCCTGGAATTTCCAGGCCAACAATAATTTTCCGCAGTCATCGATGCGCAACTCGAAGATTGTGACCACCTAGCACTGGCAGCGCTGCGCTGCCCCTCGTCACGCAGGACGGAGTGTGGTCGCATTGGAAGACAGCAAAGTCTTACTGTGAACCACAAAAGATTTGAAAACGACTTTGAAAGGGACGGAGGGTGAGTTTGATGGTCTCGCGACGGAGTTGGTTGAGTACAAAGCGTTGACAGGCCTAGCAGGATGTGCCTACAGCGCCGAGGTTTCCGCTGGTTTCGTGAGCAGGTTCCCTGAATCGAGTACATGCGGCAAGCTGCGGGCACCATCCACCTGGAGCACGTGGTGTTGGCAGGCGCTGACTGACTGCCTCAGCCTCGCCAGCCAGGGCGAGTCGAGAGTGGCACAGAAAGCGCATCTCGTGTCTCGGGTCATCAAAGTTGATAACCCGACACTAACGAAGTCAGCTGCGATCAAGGCCCCTGCATTAGCGTTCGAATCGAAGAGGCCTGAGTCGTGGATGCGTGTTTAACGAGTGCGAAAGGAAGGTGGGGACGATCGTCTAGCTAGCACCTCTGCATGTGCTGTCGCGGCCAACGCGCCTGTAGGCCCAGCTACTGACCGCGGTCGGTACCAGACGAGCGAATTGTGCGTGCGGGGAAAGTGGCGATCGGCGACCGCTGGTCGCAGTTTGAGTGACGATACCAGCGCGGGAGCTGGTCATTTCAAGGTCAAATTGAGAGAAGTCGTGGTTCAAATTGAGAGCCGCCAAAAATCAAGTTGAGAAAACCTGCAATACAATATATGAATATCATCTAATCCCCTTCTACACTTAATATTATGTACAGAACCACTGACTTGTCTACTCTATCGCGCCCGAAAATATCCCTTCGGAAAGCTTTAGCCGGGACATTGCGCCTTTTCTTGGATGATCTCAATTCGATTTTGGCTGCTCTCAATTTGAACCACGACTTCTCTCAATTTGGTGTACGACGTGACTTGGCCCATCATCTGTAGCCCCTACAGATCGTTTCTAAAGGGCCCTGAAGGGTCCATATTGGCCCGTCGGCGCCCGGAGCATCGCAGCGGGGCCTCGCACCATCAATTGGCGTGCTTTACGTTCTCTTCTGCGAGTCTCCCGTGGTGGCCACGACGGTATCAGCAGAACAGCGGGGCGGCTGCCATCACGTGACAGTCATCGCTTTGGCCCCTGATCTCCGCTATACTGTACTGCGGCCATTAACCACAGTGAAGAGGGCGTCAAGAGTGTAGCACGGAGCTTTGACCGCCAGCGAACTGGTCGCCAGCCCCTTGAGGGGCTCAAATATCGACGCGCTCAATACAAACTGTTCCATTCACCGTCTCCGTCGACTTGCACTTGGTAGCATTACGTCCTGGCCTCGTGCATGCGGTAGCTCGTAAGCAGAAGTGGGGCGCAACCAACCGACTTGTCCACCACAACACAATAAGCAGCCCGCCGCCCGCGGCGTCGACGATGCCGAAAAACCGCTTCAACATGAGCCCCTATCACACGCTGCCGCTCACGCTGAAGGACCAGCGCATGCTCCTGGAGATCGAGAACGACCTGGTCGAAGACACCTTCCGCAAGTACGAGGCGTACGTCATGAGCAACTCGAAGGTCAACCTCGCGCGCTGGAAGCATGTCAAATCCAAGGATAACCTCCACATCTACGTTAAGAAGACGACCAAGGCGTTGCGCTACAGTCCGCAGTGTTGCCAGCCTATTATTGACGACTGCACCGGCGGCGTGAAGCCCGGCGTGCTTAGCGTCGGGACGTTCAAAGGACGCTGGACGACCTCATGTTCGGCACTGTGAACCCCACGACGGACATCATGCACATCAAGGCGTCGTATGTGCGCGACTACAGCGACGGCGCCGTGCTGGCCACGCTCGTGTCACCCACCGCATCGGAGCCCTTCCGCTCGGTGACGGTCAAGTGGTTTCAGATCGATCTGCCTCTAAGCCGCACGGGGCTGCTGCATGACCGGGACTTCATCTGTCTGGAGGCGTCCGGTATCCTGCACTTCGCTAACGGAGAGCGGGTGGGGTACATGATGCTGCACTCCATCGGATCACCCAAGACCCAACCGCTTCCCAATGTTATTCGAGCCAAACACAACTGCACTGGGCTCTTCCGGCAGATCGCTCCGAATGTAATTGACACGTTCACGTTCGACTCGGTGGAGCCGGGTGGCAACCTCCCAGAGTCGGTGGTGCTACCGGTGTGTGCCAACGCTCTACTGTCGGCTACGAACTACGTGGAGTGGGGACTCATGAAGAAGTTGACGTGGATGGTGCAGCGCCGACGGGCAGGGGGCAACATACCACCCGTACCCCCGCACCAGAACTTCTGCGTCACCTGCAACCGCGACCTTCAGTCCGGTCGTGCGAAGCGCTTTGGCAAGGCGTCGTGCAAGTTGTGCTTGGGCGGGTTATGCTTCGGGTGTAAGGTGGTTAAGTCCATCAGCTTCCTCTCGCCCGACAGCAAATTGCTGCGGCACAAGATCACGTTCTGCATGACGTGTGTGAACTACTCCAACCGCATGAGCGCGATGGACGCAGCGAGTGATCAGGCCGCAGGCTTTCAAGCCTATAACGCCTTCTAGGTGGATGGGGAGCAACGTCTACCTTGTTGTCTATTGTGGGTGCATGTAAGGTTTATTGTCAAATATATTCAATCAATTCCGCTTTGGCGATGGAAGTGGCAAAGCCTCAATACGATCAGCTCGCGCTTGACCACCCGAAGTTCTGTTTTCTCTTCCGATTGAAAAGCAGAGCAGAGATCTGCGACACTCCATGAGTTTCTTTGCGCTTTGGCTTGTGTCCCTTTTGGAATGCCGTTGGCAAACACGATCCTATTTTCAGTTCCAAATATGGCTTTAGAAGCTCCTTTAAGCACGCTGTGCGACCGTGAGGGTCGCGGCGTTTGTTGGCAGTGTGTCCAGGACGAGAACCCCCAGACTTTAAATGAGTAGGCGAAGGGGGCCTAGATATCCAGCTCGCGTTCGAAACTGTGCACTCCTCTTCATCTTCATCCAGGAGTTCCTCAGCCACCTTCGCATGCTCTTGCTGAGCTTCGTTCATATCGCAAAAACTTCGATGCATATATATAGACGGCAATTTAGAACTGCCGCTATGGTGCACTGCTGTCAGTGATTTCTAAATTTCGATAGCTGCCGATAGAAACTCTATATATAGAATAGAATATGGGATTACCGTTGGCATTGCTCTAAGCAGCCAAATGGCTAAATCGCGGCCGCAAATTGGAGATGTTTCACTTTTGTTTCGGTTGCCGGTGGGGTGCGACTTCTTTGAGGATGCAAGCTTTCTCTTCCGTCGACGGCAATGCACCCGTGCGCTCGTTGGTCTTTGGTTTCCACGTCAGCGCTGCTCCTAGGTGAATCCGTCATGAGCGCTTGCAGGCAGGGCCGGTCGCAAGGTCAATCTCCTTATTTCTCTTCTTCCTTCTTAGGCTTCAAGCGAGCAAGCCTAAATGACGAAGATGAAGGCGCGGCGGGAGTGCTCCAGGTGCGGAAGGATCCACGACCGCCGGCAAGAAGGCACTACTAGAGTGCATCGAGTCTGTGTTGCCCATTGGTGCGAGCACGTGTTCACACAGTACCGTGATACGCAAACGGAAGTTTTGGTCATGAATGTTGTATCATCGCCACTAGAACTTTGGTCGCTTGAGTGCCTCGTGCTCGAAAGCTCTGCGAGTTGAATGCCGACATTCAAATGGTTTGGGTGTTTGAGAATAATTTGATTAGGTGCTGTGGGATACCCTCCAATCACTTTGACTAAATACTATTTTGAATTCCGGCTAAATTTAGCAAACTCGAGCGGTTTGCTAAATCACCCACATACAATTCACAAGTCAATACAGGGCAGATTGCAGTGGTAGGCGCCGATCCAGCACCAAGGTAATTGTAGGCGGTTTTGTTACAGTTAGCAAGGCAGATTTTGCGTGACTGCTCAGAAGATAACAATGAGCGAAGTGTCGGTGCCAAGGGAGCACTCATCCATAACAAAATTGGCCCTAACAATGAAGGATCAAATGATTCGGCAGCTTCCAAAACAAAGTCGGTTTTGTCCGTAACCGAGCCATTTAAGGACACATTGGATTGGTCCGCAAGTCCGCATTCACTCCGCATTGCGCACTCGCGCCCAGACTTGGAGGGTATCTCCGCACTCCACTCACGCGCGACCACTCACTGCTGCTTCCATAGTGCTGCAACTAGCACGTCGAGGTGCGTTGAATACATGTCGGAGAGCGACACATCTACAGGCGACTAATATGAAACCAGCAGTAGCGAAGACGAGAAAGCTTCACCTGGATCCTGGAGCTACGTGACAGCAGAGGACGAGCAAGGGGAGGTCAATGACGTAAACCGCATAATGCTAGAGTAGGCAAGAGAACACCCAAGTACTGTTATCGGTCAACTTCTGCAGAGGATGTTTGGGTCGTCCTTGCTAGCGTCAACCTCGGTGTGATGTAGCGGTCAGCAAAATCGGCGAGATCGCTAACTACCCTTCCCAGCTGCGCTCGAACACCGGGGTACTCCGATCCATGATCTGTGCTGAACTGGTTCACCTTGTGTACCCGTCGGTAGGCTGGATCTTGCTCTTCTGGTGTCATCCAAAGCACTCCAGCCTTGCAGTAGCGATAGTCATGGCGATACACCAGGATGGGGTGGAGCAGCGCGGAAATCCTCACTCTGCTCGCGGTTGTACTTCCAGATCAAGTGTTTTTGGACTTGGATCCGGCCGTGGGGCTGCCTCGTATGGGAGGTTTGTCGTTTGGACCCCTTCCTGTTGATGCTTGCCACTTCCTATAACGGGATCTGTGGTTGTTGAGCGTCGAATACCCGACCGGCCAAGCTATGAACTCCGGTGAATCTGGGATCTGTACTTAAAGGTAGATGCCAAGGGAGGTCGAATCTAGCCAATCTATTATCCAGACTTAACCAACACTAGATATCTTACCGTCACCCTCTCTGCACCTTCTAGGGCCAATGTCGTTCCCGTTTTCAGGCGAGGGATTCGATACTGAATTACGCCTAAGTCCGATTCAGCAGCAAGATCTCAACATTCCCACGGCGAATGAGCAGCGCAAGATTCTACTTATTATAGACAACGCCCCCGTTCACTAGCTTCCGGCCGAAGCATTGCCGAACATTGAACTGGAAATGCTGCCACCGAACATAACTGCTGCTATCCAATCGATTGATCAGGGTGTGATAGCCTGGTTGGAGCACAACATTATCAATACACGGGAGGATGCAATCGTTGAGAACACTTTGAACGGATGCGAGAAAATCTACCCTTTGACGCGAGCGTGTGATGCGACGCGGCGTGAAAATCCATGACCAAAGACACGCTTAAGTATTGACGACGGCACGCTGGACTCCTTGTTCACCCCCCATCAGTTGCGTGCATCTTAAACTAATTATTGTACCTCAATGTATGGTGTTCCGAGAGCAATAAAGCAGACCTGTGATTGGCCATAACCCCTAAATTTCGGATATATCAGGCGTCTCGTTCTCGCGCTCTAGTCTGCAATCAAAGCATACGGTCTACTGCACAAATGAGCCAGATACATTATAGAATTGGCTGATTGAAAATTACTAACATTAGCAGAACATTGATGCCAGTGACCGCATTTCGCCGGATAATGTTGCTTCAGTTGTGTCTGCCAAGTGTGGAGGATTTATTTTTACGCCATAGTGGAGGACAAGGCACATACTAAGCCAAAGGCCGAAATAAGCAGAGAGGATAATCGCAGCGAAGTATGGTCTGTTCGCCGCGGGTAACGTCGTGACCGATGGCTTCGATGGTTTCTTAACAGATCTGACTCCGGAGGTTAGCCATCGAGTGCAACACTTGCACAGTGTTGGATGTGGCAACATACAAGATGGGTTTATCGTATGCGCTTCGACAATGTCCACCATACGCGTGGTCCATGTGCTTGTAGGCAACCGAGTCTCATGGACTTACCGATCCGCACTATAAACAATTCAAGAAGGCAACATGGGATGCATTTATGGCTTGGAGCCAGTGCCTAGATATGAGCATCAAAACTTAGACCATTGTGTCGCTCATCAGACACTCGTACAGACTTTGAGTCTATGAAAGGCTATTTTCAAGATAGTGAATGACCAACGCAGTCCTCTTCCAGCTACTGAGCATATCCTACCGTCTCTGATTGCATTGTGGAATCGCGTAGAGGGATCGATGTGTATTCGCGGTTTCTGAAAAACGTGAAGGCCAAACACTTTCGGCTATCGCCCACTGATGCAATCTGGCTGAGGATAATCACGACGCTTTCTTACAACGCCTACCAGTCGTTTTTGCTCTCCCAGGTACAATTCGCACAATTATTATTTGTCTGTGTCAATCTAATGCGCGTTGTGTAGTTAAATTCGTTTCTGATGAATAGATCATTGTGCCCGTCATATACGGTATACCAGAAGTTCAAAAAGAACCTCTCGAGATTCGAAGTTTTTTGCCGAGATGCTGCTTACGTTCTGTCGCAGAGGCCAACAATTCCTATCACCGAGAGTAAACCCGCCAAAGAAAAGCAACCGGAATTTAGTCGGCCCAAGGAGTAGTTTGCATATAAGAAACACATTCATTTCGAGATGGACAAGAATGGAAGATATATGAGGATGATCACGACACTGGGAACTTACCGCATGTTCGTAAAGGCTTCAAAACGCGGTACACCTGCGAATTGAGACAAGTTTGGCTCTGCAAAACAAAACGATGTAATGGATACGGATCCTGCTTTGATAAGTTACAGGCTGAGCGAAAGCTACCGGACTCCCAGAAGCGATGAATTTCACCTAAACAAAGGTGAGCCGATCACGACCACCTTCCCAAAAACGATCTAGGCTCCCAATGAACGCACCCAAAGTATTCGCTTCACAGCTAAGCAGTGGCGGCGGTCAATGCGTCTACAAGCGGCTGGCTAATTGTCAGGAGTTGCGACAGAATTTGCTCTAAAGTTTAGGACAAAATCGAATTTATGTCGTACACGCACAATCCAGAGAGATTTTGATGTCAGTATTTCCGCTCTAAGCACGGTTTCAAGGTTCATCCATCTTGCCAAGAGTGTGAACATGCATATCGGACCTGATTTTACCTATTGTCTTAGAGGACACTCCCAATCAACCCTTTCGCGATGAAAGGAGGCATTTTGCTTCCTTTAACCGTTCTTCAAGTGAAGTACCCGTATGTAACCACGTTAAAGGAAGCAAAACGTCTCCTTTAAGCGACTTCAAGCACAGAGTCACGCAATTATTTTCATAGTCGTAACAGAAAAGTACAGAACCACGGCACTTTTTTCATAAAAATAACTACAAATCCGAAATGGAAGATTTGAAGGCTGCCTATCACATACCTTAAAGGTAGCAAAATGCCTCCTTCAAGAAATATTGACTTCGATTTGTATACTACAGTTTAGCCGAGTGGCTCGCGAAAGGGTTAAAGCGTTTTAAAAATGATCATTTTTTCCTTAAATTTCTAGTTGGGGTTAGCAGCTACAAAACTACCCTGAGATAGGTTGGGTTTAAACCTTTATGGAAGCACACCAAATCGTACTCAGGACGCAGTTGGGTAAACATCAACTGAGTGAAGCCAAGATCTTACACATTGAAAAGTCGTAGCGTTTCATCTTGGCGAACTACGGCGAGGGTTTGCAGACGGACCGCTAGATGAAGATACAGTTGAATATTTTGACGAATCGCACTTTGTCGTGGATTTTGATAATGATAAAACATTGGATTCTCGAGTGAGAAGCAGATTAAGTACGCCAATGTGGTGCCCGGCGGTGAAGGCAAGATGATCGAATAGTATCCTTCTAAAACTGATATCTATAATGAAGGGCGCTGCCAACCACTCGTTGGCAGAATCCCTGTCTACTGGAGGACTCTTGTTGGTAGATGCTGCCAATATTATCTCTTTGTTGTGAATGTGGATCACTCTGTGGAAGGGTCAACCGGAATGTAGCCATTAGTGCATGGTGCACTAGGGAACCGAATGTGTAGTCCCGCTACAGATTTCGCCCTCACTTCTGACACCGTGTTTAACCCATAACCTGTAAGTCACTTATATTTTTATTTGCCAAAGGTAAGTCCACGCGCTCACCAATGTGCAGGTGCGCAAGCTTCCTCCAAACACTACATCCTATCTTCAACCGATGGATGCCGGCATCATCGCAGCCTATAAGCAGCGCTATCGGCGCAAATAACTAGAGCGCGGTATATGGCAAGATGAAGCGCCATGAACCTATTGACAAGAAACCATACGCAGTCGATCAGCGGCGTGTTATGGAGTGGAGTGACGAGATCGGGCAATACATGCAGAAGACTCGCGCGATAAGCAACTGCTTTCGCCACATCGGGGTTGTCTTTAATAGCGTTAACGAGAGCGTGACGGAGATCGTTGTGCGTGCGTACTCAGCCAGAAATACGGGAACCTTTTATAATACATATCCCTTGGAAGTCACGACAGTGGTACCGAGGTCAGAAGTGATGGCGAAATCTGTACACTATTCTGTTCCCGCGTCAAGGTTCATGTTCGGCCACAAGGGCTGCTTACTTCTGCGGGAAGTGTAGCAACAATAAAACATTATGTTGATGAATATCGACGCGGATACGCGGATACCAGCGTCCATTTTAGCACGCAGCCCAGGTAATTCACCGGTCATGCTCTCACGGGCTTGGCTCAAAGCAGCTTCTTGCTGTTTTAAGGTGGCTACTTGATTTCACAACATGACTGTGACCACTTAAGGGGCATCTAAACGCACGATATGATGCCCTAGTGTATATTTCCGACAAATACCATCTCACACCTGCGTTAAACGAAGACACAGATTCATGCCTCGTTCCGCGCATACTGGGGATAGCTGAACCCTCGGAGTGAAGTTGAGCGAGCATCGTGACATCCCAGTGTCATCCACAGACTTCTCTCGTGAACAATGCTGTCTTCTCCGACGCGGCGGTGGATGGGTCGGGTCGTTCGAGATTGCGCCCAGAAACTTCAGATGTGACTTCCAAACTACCCTATGGAGAGAATATGGTAACGGATCTTGCTCTAGAAGGACAGTGTACACAACAACTGGTGAGCGCGAACATACAGGAATCGAGGCGCCGATACCTTGCTGCAGCGCTGCTACTTTGTGCCATCATCGCCATAGCTGCGGGGTCAGGATAGGGCATGTGACTAAGAGTACCCCCAGTCATGTTATCTGCCGCCGACAAGAACGATGACCCCGAGGAACTATGCTCACAGTCCCGGACAGCATCGAGGGGTCCCCCTATCATAACATACAAGGCAGATTCGTATCCTTCATAAAGAAACATAACAAAGCAGCTCACACACCGCATCATGCGCATCAATATTGGCAGCGCAACGGCCTCCTATGCATTGACCCAATCAGTGACATTTATAACAAATCCTCTTTTTGCATCTCGTTGCGCGCTGAAGCTCATGGAGTTGATGGCTGGGAGGCGTTTGAGGGGTCTGTACGTAACAAAGTGGGACGGACGCTACAACTTGCAGTCGTATCCCTATCTACTCGATGTGTATGCGCACTAGGAGGCGATGTTACGCGACATGGCGCGTCCTAATGACCACTAGAGCTGAGGCAGCAACCTTGGGTCAATTTCTGGACATGACTGGCTCGTACACTTGGTTTCAGTATTGGATCACTCCGTGTACTCACTTCTGAGACTGAAGTGTGACTTGCTTTGCGCATTAAGAGCACGCAAGACTATTGGGTGAAAACGCTAAATGGTATCTAAGGATTGGCGGAAAAAATATCTTTTAACACGCAATTTTGTTCTCAAAAAGGAAAAAAAGACCTCTCGTTGCTCTCCGGGGCTGCCAGACAGGTTCCCCGTATTGCCCGCAGCGCGCGTCGATTGGCCGAAGTCTCCGCTTGGACTCCTACACTAGAAACGGAATCTACTCGTGTCGTTAGCTCTCGCTTGGGAGCGGAGGTTATGATTACATGGTATATTGAGCTAGGCGGTGCAAGTAACTGGGCACTGCGACAAAAACGAACGTACTTTCTTGACATCCAGTGTGGGGGTGGTGGTTGTGAGCCTGATTCATGTTGGTTATCTCCCACATGTCGCGTTTCCATAGACGGCGACGGAAAATGGGCATTGGTCGCTCCACCCAGGAACCCGTGGGTGTAGCCCCTTCATTCACTTGCACACATACTATGGGTTCCCTTCGCGAACCGACTTACACCAGCTATTGTTTGCCACACTAAGTGAAAACCCATGGTGACGCGCGAAATCTCGGCAACGTTGTTATAAGGCCGAGCGAGCCTCGAACGTCACCGTCGCTAAGTTACGGGCGTTGTCTGCGACGTGATCATAGATGGGGGAACACAATCCAGGGGAACGGAGACGCCACTTCGTAGAAGTCCCAGCGCAGGTAGTTCGTCGATGCTCTCATTCTCCACTAGACTAACAGTCAGAGCCTGATCAGTCATTGTAACTAGAGCAGCGTCGGAAAGCTTGAGGAGCTGAGAAATGGCGGGGTACGAATGCGGGCTCTGGAAAAATAAGCCTAAAGACTACGGCTCTGCTGGATGGTGGTTAGGCAGTTCTCGACGAAAAAGATGCCTGGTAGCAGTCTGTAGATAGAGCTGCTTCGAAACAAGTCGTTGGCCCGGCACTCCTACCCATCGGCTGAAGTAGTTTCGAATTGACTACAGGATCCAGCCGAAACCCGCGACTTCAACGCTCTACCCAGTCCGTCAATGCCTGAGTAGTGCCGTTGCTCAATTTTTGAATCATGTTTGTTTTAGTACGAGTCCGACGTATTTAGCAGTGCTATTGTGAAAATTTTGTGGCAGGATTAGTTTAATCGACCAAGCCAAATAGATGGCTTTAAAGTAGCGAATTATTAGAAATGATTTGCAAAAGATCGGATTAAGATGAGACCAAAAATGAGCCTCCTGAGGCCCATGGTTTGCCTCATCTTTCGGGGAGCTGATTTTTAAAGGACTGGCTGAGCCAGCATGGCTGGCTTTCTTACGTATTAAGTTCCCCCCCCCCCGCCACGCTTCGGTGAGCTGCGGCCCCTCCATGATGGAGGTGGGTGGGGTGGCGCGACGATGGAGTCCATCGTTGCGCCTCCCCCAGTCTCCGCTGCCTTGAGCTTCAGCCCCGGACCCGCGTTCTTCGCCGGTGCCTCGGTGCTTCAGCTCCGTCTCCGTGTTTCTTGAGCCGGCAGAGCTGAAGTATACGAATGCGGCAGAGCTGAAGAATGCGGATGTGACGGAGCGGAAAGTATGCGGGTGCGGCGGGAAGTACGCGTGTGGCGGGAAGTACGCGATGAGAAGTGTTGTTAACCCGCGAGCTGCGGATCTGCATCATGGGACTACCACCTTTTCAAGAGCACTGCACAATCAACAGCTTGGATGGCACATTTGTAAGCATCCCAGCTTCAGCCCGAGTCTTTTAGTACAGGTGATACTATTTCCCCCGTCACGTGTCTCGAGGCCCGCCTGATCACCGTGTATCGAGTTCTCCGTGGAGACGTTGGTGCTGAACATCCTCTCCACCTCGATTCCAGAGAGAATCTACTTGTCACTTGGTTTGAAAAACGTTACGCAGATTCTGACAGGGATCGAAACATTGGAGCCTCGACTAAGGGCCTGTTCCTCGGATCCGGTGGTTCAATCCGTCGGATTGGGCAATCCGCTGAACCAAACCCGTTCAGCGGATTGATCAATCGTCTGGACTCGATGAGGAACACGACTTTCGTGAATCTGCCGTGGACTCTGAAAAAAGTAAATCGATGAATGTAATACGATAGAGTGTATGTCCTTAAAGGTTCGTTGTTGGTCCCGACCAAAACGTCTGTCAAGGTAGCTTGCTGTCTGAGTTCTCCATGACAACGAAGCCCGCGAGGTACTCCTACTTGGCTTTGCTCTCAGCCCACATGTTGCTACTTCGGTCGTCGCTTTCTTTGCTCTGCTCGTCGTCACTGCAGTCGATGTTCCCTTTACTCTCCGAATTACCGACGAGCTCATCCAACTACGAGGTGATGAGTTCCTCAACGATGAAGCCTCTACCTTCTTCGTTCCATTCCAGAAAAGGCTGTAGCCCTTGCCTGGGCATTTGCAAGCCGTTGGGTGAAGCGAACGCGGTGAGATACACACAGCTGGTCTTCGACGGAGTGGTTAAAGTCTCTAATTGCGAAGTCAGCTCGTGTAAGATGACCCAGTTGCTCCTTGCTCTATCGCATGAGGCTGGTTCGGGCTAGAGATATATGAGCAGATGCCAAACGCGCCAACGTTTCAACGGTGTTTTCGCCAGTATAAATCATTTTCGAGGGTGTACCAGCCTGTTTCGACTCTGCATTGGTTTCAGAAGATGCCGTGGTGGTTGTGGTGTCAGCATCGCTGGCACCGCTGTCACTACTGACATCGTTATCTTAATCGGATAGATCTAGGGAGTGGGTTCCTGATAACCGACTTGTCAAACTTGTTGCTGTTGTAGTGTGTTCGGTTGTTCTGGTAGGCGTCATTGCGGGTTCTGCTGGAGCAGTCGATCGTCTTGGTGGCATGTGCGCATCAAACCTTCCTTTTGCCATGCTCTGCGAAAAATATCATCTCCAGTTGGGTATACATGAAAAGAGATCGCTCTTGAAACTCCTACGCTTGTGGATGAACTCTGAGTACGTTATCCCATACAGAATCTGGAACGGTGGGTACACCAATCTGGGATCCCAACCACAGCCGCTGTTCCTCTCAAGCATGGTAAAAATGTTGTACTTTTTCTTCAATTCACCCACTTTGCTCTGTAGTTGTTTCTTGGATCTGGTTTGCCATTCTGGTAGTCCGGAGCTGAATAAGTTGCGGATCAGTGTCCAACCCGATTTCTTGAAGTTGCCAGAATAGGATGATCCAAGGCGGTTCACGACATTCTACAATGTATTGATAAGCCTTGCGGTCGAGTCATCGTTCCAGGCAAATGTCATAATTAGGGCGATTTCTTTATGTGTGGGCGACAATGTCGGACTGCGATGGAGCTTTGAGTAGTAAGAACTTAGAGGGACTTCCCCATACGTCCTCGTAGAGAAGGAATATAGTAGGGTGAACGCCTACAAATTTAGCATCTACGTCCTCACAGAAAGCAAATAATAAGTGAGTAAGGAATAGCACCAATTTTATCTGCACCCTCTCTTTGTACCCATCGTGCACAACAAATAATTCCAACGCGTCTGCTACGTCGACCTCCCATGAAAAGGATGAAATCCGAGAAGAAAGTGTCGACGGTGACGATAGGAGCAGAGACAGCGAGATTATGGATGGAATCATTATGATTGGGTTTTTGCCACTGCTAGCTGACATTTTAGTAGCGAACTACGGAAAAGAACTCTGTCGTAACTCGTCCCTCACAGGCACAATGTATTATCAAGAATTACTTAATAGCACAAGCCCTGTTCGTTTAAATCAAGTCGCACGTATGAACCAAGACATTTAAAACAAACGTTTTTCCCAGTTGGAGTCGACTAGAGAGCTTCCGAATACTACGAGGATATGTAGTGTATATTCTATCAGGCAAGAGCAGTCGTGATGATGGCAGCATGGTCCAGCTTCTATCACTAAAAATCGTCCGACGGGGAGTAGCAGCGGTGAAAGCCATTTATCATGACTACATATCTTTTCCTGCTACCGATACACCAACGCACATTCTCGCTCCTTCAAAGTTCTACGCTTATTTCAACGATGGTATTGGTGCCCTAGACGGTACACACATTCCAGCGGTCCCGCCGGCAGCAACAGGACTGCGATACCGGAATCGCAAGGGATTCTGCTCTCAAAATGTGTTGGGTGCGTGTGATTTGCAATGCGATTCGTTTACCTACTTCCTGGCTGGGAAGGTTCTGCCCACGACGGGCGTGTACTCAAAGATGCAGTCAGGTATAGCTTCGACATTCCTAAAGGTACGTACGACATTGATGACTTTGAATTGTGCATTTCGTTAACGTTTGTACGAGTACTAAGAATGTGATGTGAAGGACACTTGGTTGAGCCACTTGAGGTGCTTGAGGTGATTCGAAAAGTAAGCTCATGTAGGCCGAGCGAACTCCGATCGGGTTAGCCTAGCTACCAAGATGATGATGCCGCAGATTATGCGCGTAGGATAATTTGGCACCAGGGCCATGAGCAATCACTACGATGGCTGCAACTACCTTCACACTCAGACCTATCAAGTTGACTTGTACCTAAGCTGTAGAATAATTCCTGTCTCGTGTACGCATATGGTCAGTGCGGTCCAGTGGGCTTCTGACTACAGTCCAGAGGCTGTCATCGAGGCAAACCTTAACACTCCCAATTAACTTGATGAGGTTGCTTGGCACCGCTTGCCATGACCAACTTGGCGAACTGCGGCGTTGCGAGCGGCTTCGTGAGGTAGTTCGCCAACTGCCCAACCGATGCAATGTACTTCACAACGATGTGACCTGCCTCAACGTGGTCGCGAATGAAGTGCAGTCTCAGATTGATGGGTTTTGCTCGTGGCGAATACCCGCAATTGCTCGCGATGCTAATCGCGGCCTGTTTGTCGACCTGGATGAGCATGGGTCTTGCGACTTGCATGCCAATCTCATCGAGGAGTTGGCGTAGCCACTCCAGCTCTTGCGTTGTTAGCGCGAGCGCCATGTACTCTGCATCAGCAGTCGATAGTGCAACCGACGACTGGCGCTTGCTCTTGAAGATGACCGGCGCACCATCCATAAGCACGACCACTCCTGATGTTGATCTGCTAGTTGCTAAGTCGCCACCCCAGTTTGCATCGCAAAACGTCGCCACCGCGACATTCTTGCTCGGACCTCGCTTGAATACCAAAGCCATTTTCGACGTGCCTTTCAAATAGCGTAGCACTCGAATAGCAGCATGCCAATGGAAACCCTGAGCTTTATCTAGGTACTGGGACATCATCCTCATCGATACGCTGATATCAGGGCCATTGCAGTTTGCAACGTAGAGCAACGACCCAACCAGCTCACGATATGGCTTCGTGCTCGATAATGGGGCTGCCTCTGCTTGAGAACGCAGGTCCTGACCAACAACGTTCGGATTGCGAGCGGCGAATGACTCCATTTGGCCAAACCTTTCCAACATGTGCGTGATGTACTGAGTCTGACACAAGCGAAGTTCCCCTTTTGCGCGATTGTAGTCAATTTCCATACCGAGGATGTAGTGCGTATCCCCCAATGCTTTCATCTTGAAGTGACGCGACAGATCTGTCTTGATGACATCTGCTTCACTCTCCACAGTGCAACCGATCAACATAACATCGACGTAGAGCACAACGAATACCGGGCCATGGGGTCCACTGCGGACAAACAGGCGTGTATCACTCCGACACGTGCTTGAAGCCCATATCAAGAAAGACCGTGCGAATTGTCTTGAACCAAACCGCTGCTGTCTGCTTAAGCCCATACAAGCTGCGTCGACGGGAACAGCCATGTACACAACCTCATCCAGATCTCCATTTAGAAAAGCGTTCTCTACGTTAAATTGCTTCATGTAGTATCCGAGATGGTTGCATACAGCAAAGAAGATGCGTAGCGTGGGGATTCCGGCAACAGGCGAGTAGGTTTCGTGATAGTCGACACCGAATGTCTGCAGAAACCCCAACACCACCAAACGCGCCTTGTAGCGAACGACTTCGCCTCGTTCATCTCTTTTAAGCGCGAACACCCACTTGGAGCCGATGACCTTCACTCCTGGGGGACGTCGGACAATGTCCCAAGTATGGTTTTGGATATGAGCACGCAGCTCAGCACGAACTGCATCCTTCCAATTCGCTGCCTCACGCGACGTCATTGCTTCGCGGTAAGTCAGAGGGACATATGCCGCGGCAAGGGCTACCTCGTAGTCATCAAGACGAGGGCGCTTGGGATCCGGCTCACGGATATAATCACTGCCAGCAATAATTCCCGACGCACCGCTCTGTGGGGCACCATGTGACGAAACCGGTATAGCCGCGAGTTGCATATCGGAGTTCGTGTGCTCTGACGGTGGGAGAGCAAGCCGTTCCTGGTTAGGTAGCTCGGCCGTAGGAAGAAACTGCGGTACAATGCCGCGTCCGACGACCGGACTACGCCGTGTGCCTTGGAAGACCAGTTGACTCTCCCCCTCGCCCGAAAATCGATGGCGGGTGCTCATCGATGTTGATCGTGCGGGCTGTGGCAACGCGTGAAGCATCAAAGTCCCAGACACGATAAGGCTTAGCGTTATCAGCACAACCTAGTAGCATGATCTTGTGGGCCTTGCTATCCCATTTGATGCGCAGGCTCTTGTCGATGTGCATGAATCCACGAGATCCAAATACACGCAGGTGATCAAGCGAAGGCTTCATTCCCCAGAACGCTTCATACGGAGTGAGGTCATCCCGAGCTGTGTTGGGAATGCGGTTGGTAATGTAGACTGCTGCATGACCGCTTTGTTGCTGTTGCACTTCGCTGTCTACTACACTGTGTCCTGACCGCAAGGCACACGGCCTGCGCGTGGCTGGCGCGTGCCTCTAGGGTGTGTAGTTGAAGTGAGGCAAATGGTGCAATCGCATTGGCTGATCGGTTTTGGATTGGGAGGCCCGTCCCATACAAGTGTGCCCGTTGCACCAAAGTGTGCCCGTTGCATTGCACTGTGATTGGCCGGTGGCCCGTGCCCGTCCCAATCAAGTGTGCCCGTTGTATATGTAAAAGTTAACTGAAGTCGAGCGAGAGAGATACTAGAGGACTGTATGAGTAGGAAGAAGCTAGTAGGACAAAGGACGTCTAACTCAAATGAATTTACTTTCGGATTTACTTTCTACCCCTCTCATCGACTCCCTGCACTCGCAAGACGCTTCAGCCTACCAGCACTTGTCGACTTTCTGATAATCCAGCATTGACCGGGCTCGCTCCACAATTGTACGGTTCATCCGTTCAGCGAGGTAAATTTGCTGTGGCGTGTAGGGGGTGGTCGTCTTATGTACAATGCCATGATTTGCACAGAATTGGTCGAAGCGCTTGCTAACGTACCCGCCACCATTATCGGTGCGCAGGCACTTCAGCGTGGACCCTGTCTGGGTTTCAGCATGCTGGCGAAAGTTGTCAAAGTACTTGAGCAGTTCAGCCTTCGATTTCAACATGTAAACCGAGACGTAGCGAGAGTAGTCATCGATGAATGTTACGAAAATAGTGCACCGCCTTTTGACTTCGGGTTCATCGGACCCATGACGTCGCTGTGGACCACTTTGAGAATGCGTTGCGTCTTGACTTGCTCCCAGAGCGATGGGAGAAAGGGGCTACTGACATCTTGACGCATGCAAATCCTTCACAGGCACCAGCTAGCGCCTGTTCTGAGGCCAGATCGGGAACATCATCGACGATGCGAGCCACATCTCGCATCCGGGGCAGCGAAATATTACCCAGCCGCGCATGCCTCACAGATGCATCAGCCTGGCTCATAGCCACTGCTGCAATTTCAATACCTTGTGCCTCCTTCAACACTTGCACGTCCCAGGCATACATAGCGCCATGCTTTCGAATGTGCGACACCACCTTGCCCTGGTATTGGATGGAACATCCATCACCATAAGAACTGCCATGCCTTTCGATGCTAGAACAGGAATTGATAGAAGCTTTTGATCGAGAAGGAGAACATACAGAACCTTCGTCTTTTTTACAGTGACTCCGTCACTGGCCAGTACGCGAACAGTACCAACTCCGCGTGCAGGCATACGATGACCACTTGCCACACGAACTTCCAGAGGTCCAGACAGCTCCGCAAAGTCACACAAATCACTGCGATCCATCGTCATGTGGGAGCTGGCACCGCTATCGAGGATCCAAGCGGTGGACATCTCCGCCGATGCAGCAAATGCATACTCGTCCTGCTCGTCAGTTCCGTCTGCTTTGGGGCACTGAGCACGTTTATGACCATACTCCTTGCACAGGAAGCACCTTCCATTAAAGGCACTATCATTGGCCTGTCCACCACGACCTTGAACGCCCCATGTTGCCGACCGCCACGACGCCCTTGGCGGCCATCTGAATGACCATCTCGTCCTTGAACATCGCCGACCGAGGCATGAAAAGCGGCTTGTTGCTTCTCTCGTATCTGGATCGTCTCATACTTGCGGCGAGTCATCTCTTTCGCCTCGAGGAGTGTCATATTGCCATGGGCCTCGATGATCTTCACCATACCGTCATAATCTTGTGGGAGGCTGCCAAGCAGGATTACCAAACGCTCGTTTTCTGCAACCATGTCACCGACAGCGGACAACCTTAAGCACAATTCGTTAAGCTGCATCAGGTATTGCATGAGGTCGTCCCCGGTGCTCATCTCAAGCTCGTGGAGCTGCTTGCGCAGCTGCACACGGTTGTGCAGGTTCTGCTTCGCGAAGAAGCCCCGAAGGGTTTCCCACGCCTGGATAGATGATGACTCGCGAACCATCGATTGGTAGGTAGGTCCGAGTAGCTTCACCGGTACAGCCAGCGCCTTGAGTTCCGCGGCTTCCCATGCTGCAGAGCTTCGCAGCGCGGCTTCCTCCGGTTTCAGCACAATGTGGTTCAGGAGGACCTCGCGCGCGAGGGTCATCCGGGCGTTGAATTCCCACAGGAAGTAGTTGTCGTCACGGAGAACGTCGTTGGGTCCAAGAGGCGTTAGGCTCATAACCACTAAGAATGTGATGTGAAGGACACTTGGTTGAGCCACTTGAGGTGCTTGAGGTGATTCGAAAAGTAAGCTCATGTAGGCCGAGCGAACTCCGATCGGGTTAGCCTAGCTACCAAGATGATGATGCCGCAGATTATGCGCGTAGGATAATTTGGCACCAGGGCCATGAGCAATCACTACGATGGCTGCAACTACCTTCACACTCAGACCTATCAAGTTGACTTGTACCTAAGCTGTAGAATAATTCCTGTCGCGTGTACGCAAGTCGTCAGTGCGGTCCAGTGGGCTTCTGACTACAGTCCAGAGGCTGTCATCGAGGTAAACCTTAACACGAGTAGGAAAATATTGTTTATTGTACTCGACAAAAGTGATTGGGCCCAAAATTATAACCGCCCGCGGCAGGCGGCATAACTCGGCGGGCGCCCAGCGGATGAGACGATAAGTAGTATAAATAGATTGGTGAGGGTGTTGAGCAGCTATTTAGCAACTAGTCGAAGCTCAGCGATGGCAAGCTCGACGATCTCGCGCGAGGAGCTGTCGCCCGGTCAGAAGAAGTACGTGGCAAGGTGTTACACCTTCATAGCCACTGCGAAGGGAGGAGGAATCTTTAAAGGGCGCAAGACCCGGGACTTGGTTGCTGAGTGTCTTAGTACCGCTCATGGCATAGTCACGACGGTCATGAAGGAGTACAATGCGAACAAGGAGACCAGCTTTGAGGTGAGTTCCAGCTTTGTTGCCGCTATCAAGACTTAACAGACATATATCGTTAACCTGGATAAATTTATATGTACAGCCAAAGCCAAGCCAGCGCGGAAAGGATCGCACGTTCGACCCAGAGGTGCTTGAGCCTGTCATTCGCAGCTACATTGACGCTCAAAATCGACTCCTACTACCCGTCACAGCTCAAAAGATCGTCAATGAAGTGAAGAATAAATACAACGTGTCACTAGAGCTGCGCACAATGCAGCGCCTTCTCCACGAACTCGACTTTCACTACATCGTCGGCAAAAAGAGGCATATTTCGGCGGACACACCTGCCAACGTGGAGATTCGCAATGCATACTTGAAGAAGAAACTTTCCAATCGCCGCCCTGAAAAAAAGATAGGTTTGACCCTCGAAAAACGGAGGTCTTTTTAGACGAGTCATTTTGCAACGTGATCCATGTTTCCAACAAAACTTGGGTTCTCGAAGACAAAATCCGCTACAATAAGAGCGGTAGAGGCGTTCGGTAAGTTATATTTTGCTGTTAAATGGGCAGAACAGATATCTAAATTGACGCTTCCGTATTTTTCAGCGCTTGTATTATAGCAGCAATGTATGTTTCTCAGCACGGTGGACGAAAGGAGCTGGCCTCGTCGAAGGATCGGTAAAATACTGGAATTCGGCCCTTAAAAGAAAGCATGCTGAGATGGACGAAGATACTGACTACCATGGGAACTTTGATACGGAACAATTTGAGCACTGGTTCACAAAATTGTGTCGAAAGCTCCAAGAAAAGCATGGCCCCTGCAATATCCACATGGATGGGGCAGAACCAGACAAATAAAAACCCAACAATGAACTGGACGCGGCCCAGTATGCAGTCTTGGCTTCGATCAAAAGGTACCAATTACTAGTTATGTTTTTTTTAATCCTTCTAATATCTTTGTGAAATACAGGTGTCAACTTCAGTTTGTCTGCCACCAAAGCTCAACTAATGGAGTATGTCACGCCTCTCAAGGAGAAGCCGATTTATAAGGCTCAAGTCACGGCATCTCTCCATGGTCACTATCTTCTGTATATCACCGTATCACCCGGAACTGCAACCAATTGAGTTGGTCTGGGCGACAGTGAAGGGGAGAATTGCTGGCTCGCCACCAAAGAACGGTAACGATGCTGTACAGAGAGTACTAGAAGGTCTGGCCGCCATCAAGCGAACAGAACTCGTGGTCGTGTATCGGTACGCCCAGACCTTCGAGAACGACTACGCGGTCTACGCATCAGAGTCCGGTGAGAGAAAACTGACGGCAGCGGAAGACAAACTCTAGATACCACTAATAATGAATTTCAGATCATCTCATTTGCACATCAGTGTTAGAATCTCTGTGTCGGATCGTTTTGGCAAAGTTGGCTTTTCTCGTGAAATCCCAGCTGGTTTTGACTGTCGGCCAATGAAATGAGCGCCTGAAGATCAACCCGTTTCCCGGAACTTTGACGATGTCTGGATGGCGTTTTCAAACGTCTGGTTGAGCCACAAGGACTGTGAAATCGAGTATTCTGACCCCATTTTTGAAATCTAGACGTGCGACAACCCCTTATATCAAACTGTTGCTATAGGATTTTGGTCAGCTACCTCTCATAATGAATGGCTACATTTGGGTCCAATCACTTCTGTCGAGTACAATAGGCGATGCAGGCTACGCGCTGAACCGCTACACGCTGACACCATACAGAGGGACACGCTATCATTTGAAAGCGTTCGGACGGGGCTCTCAAAAACCCCAAAACAAAGAGGAACTATTCAATCTACGTCACTCATCGCTCCGAAATGTGATTGAGAGGGGATATGAAGTCGTCAAGGCCAAGTTTCCCATACTCAAAGCGATGCCGTCGTACTCTCTCCGAGAGCAGATTGGGTTAGTTCAAGCATCTTTTGTTCTTCATAACTTCATTCGTTTGCACAACGACTAGTTTGCAGATGCTGGGGCGTTGGAAGCGGAGATGCTGACAACGAAGACAGCCAGGCGATAAGTCCCGGTCGATTTCGACGAGACTCCGATGGCGCACTTGCGGGAACGAATCGCTACAAGCGCCGACAAATATGCAAATAATATACTAGATATCTACGCCTACATATTCGGGGTTAAATTTTTAACGAGCTTGTAGTCTAGAACCTAGCCGTGTAAAGAGGCCGCCTTCAATCTTCGGTGAGTTATATTGGCTACCTTCAGGGAAAATGTTGTCGATCACGTCACCACCGGAGCGGGCCGGATTGGCTTCCTGTTGGGCGACTCCTGTTCCATCTCAGCTAGTGGACAAGTCGTTGCACATCATTCGCAGAATATGAATAAAGCCCCACGGAGGTCTTTTTCTTCCGTCCGAGCTGTTTCCCCGGGTAGAAGAGTAAGCGTGCAAACCTTGTGCCACTTAGGGCCTGTTCCTCAGCACACCTTTCAGCGTATTTTCGCCATTTTGGCGGATTACACAATCCGCTGTTGCGTTTGTGGAACATAATCACAAACCTTTTTGGCGGATTTACGACGAATTCCATCCGCCCGAATTCGGGCGGATAGCAGATTCGTTTGGCGGATTGAGAAAGAGCATCTGTAAAAGTGCATATTTATTGTAGATTATTCATATGGGTCTCTTCGCATTCATCAACTATCATATCCCCATACCTCGCTGTTTGTGGTCTAGACCACCACCTCGCCGTCTCTCTCCGCCAGTCACATCAGGTAGTCGAGCCACAATTTGGAGAATCTCAAATCGCGAGGGTAACCGTCAAGTACTCCATCTTCCAATACCTCTGCTGTGCTCGCCTCACGGCTATCGTTTCTGGTTGAAGAACCGGGGCTGGAGGCGCACCTAGAGCTATACGTCGTTTAACTGCCAGTGCGCGTGGAACTGACCTGGACGTAGTCGGCTACCGCTCTGAATAGCAGAATGAACTTGGTGCACGCACGGCATTCTACGCGTGACGCAGTAAGTGCCCGAACACGGTGGTAGGAGCAGCTCTTTCGACAGACGCTAATTGTCGGTTTGAAGAAGAGCGTAGGCGCTGATCACGGACACAACATCATCGTAGAGTGGTTGGCGAAGTCGGTTAGGTGTCCGCGTTGCTTCGATAGATCTGGTTGCCCAGTATATATTCACCGACTATATCCACCAATACCTCAATTGAGCATGAATTGTTAGAAAAACTACTAGTCCCCAACCACGCGTTCAGTGTAGCGTGGTACCCCTCAACTCGAGAGGTAGCTTGAAGACAGATGTACAACCCCATCCGTCCAGCATTGCACGAACCTGCGTTTCCACAGGATAAGCCTGACATCATCAATGTAAGACACTTTTACGACGGAAAGCATGCGCAATTCGCGTTTTCTAATCTCGTATAGGATATTCTTGCTCCGAAGTAGAGCCAACCACCCGCAAAAAAGCGTCGTAAAGTTGCGATGTGCATCGGAATATCTCCATTTTACTGCATTAGATGTCGAGGCTTCATCATTTATGACTTGTCGAAAAGTACTCGTGCGAGCGTGGGCCTCCACGGTTTTGCGGTTTTGGTGACGTGGCACAAGCATAGTAGATGTGGAATGCCAGGGAATACCACATCAGCAGCGTTAACCAGCGCGAGTTCGGCGTCGCTGAAGAATAAGGTTGTCATTGTCCTGTATGCTCATCCGCACAATTGTCTGCGGACATCAATGTCTGCATCAGCGGCAATAGACTCGCGAATCGCCTCAGTTCGGGCCACGCGTCGACGGACAGGATGAACTGCAATGTGTGGTGACGTGGCATGGTTGTGAGCTAGAGCTTTATCGCGATGCTCGATAACCCATCTCGTTGCGTCACTACCGACGGCTCTTCGACGAGCGATGCTTATTTACATCGGACAACCGCACCGCCTTGATGCCGCATTAACACGGCTGTGGGATTGACCGCGATTCGTACGCTCAGTGTGTGACGTGTCGGTCGCATCCCATAACCACGCGTCGGTGTTGGCCGAGTTTGTCGCGCGACACTGATTTCACCACTAGCGCGTATCCAAATCTCGAGCAAACACATTGGCAGCGCATTTAGCGTCGGCCACGTTTAGAAAGATGGTCTCGCGGTGACAAGGTAGCAGCCACATTGAATACGTATAGTTGCCAGCGGCTAGTGTCGTGTATAGACATGCCGATTGGTGGCAGCGACTTGCACCGATTGACTGAGCGACTGGCGGCGACGGAGTGACTGGCGGCGATCTGCTCTTGGGCTGAGCAAGCGGCGAAGGAGAGACAGGCAATGCCCTGCTCTAGGGCTGTGCAAGCGGCGAAGGAGCGACTGGCACCGACCTGCTCTTGGAGCTGGCAGCGGAGACGGAGCATCGAAGCCGGTAAGTTTGATTGTGAGCGGATGTGTGCTTGTTTGAGGTTGCTTACATAGAGTTAAGCGCTGACGAACTTCTCGCGGCTGGAATAC
Organism: Phytophthora europaea; assembly: GCA_030463285.1. Taxonomy (NCBI): domain Eukaryota; phylum Oomycota; class Peronosporomycetes; order Peronosporales; family Peronosporaceae; genus Phytophthora; species Phytophthora europaea. The sequence continues at coordinate 12,784 of JAHQIV010000041.1, read as the reverse complement.
AGCCGTCTCTGGCCCAGCGTGTGTCCTCACATGACCCAATACTTGAATGTGGATTTTGGGCGGCGCTCAGCCCTGGCAGACCCGGGCATCTTCTTTATGGCATTGTCCATCCTAAACCACGACGGAGTCTGGGATATGAACGCCGACGTCTACTACGAGATGGTTGATGAACTACGTTTATTTAGGATGTTCTAGAAGCCCGTAGAGCTTGTGGAAGGTGGTCGCTACACGACAGATAAGTGGAGCACATTTCGCAATTAGAAAGTCGCTGACGAGGCCCCGGCGGAGGCCGAAACGCATCTGGCGCGCGCTAATAAGATGTCAAACTTTACTTATACAATTTCTACTTCCAAGAATTTGAAACGAAATATGCGTTACATTCAGTCGCTAAACGAGTAATTTGGTATAACACGGCTCATTCATACTACGAGATATTTGTTATTGATATGTCAAGTACGCAGCAGATACTATGGAGATAACAAATGCGTCTTGAAGCGCCCACCTTGCACAAACTCTGGAGTCGAATGTCACTTCCAACACAAACTATATTTTGCCTCGTGCATTGTGATTGGTTGTTTCTTATAAGTATTATTGGGTTCCGTATAAGAAGCAGTCATTCAAAATGTCAGGAGAACGCTAGGGGGCCAATCAAATGTAAATGTGACACAATGTGCCCATTATTATAAATAGCGATTAGATTTATTTTAATACGGTCCCATGTCCAAAATCATGCTGAATGAAACACACAGACGGAAAAAATCCTCCCAGTAAGTCTCATCCCATGTCCACTGATGCAAAGGCTGATGGGGTTGGTTTCGGCTTTTGGCTCTATCTTTCTATCTTGGAACTTTATGGATTCAGTACATGTAGCCTGCGTCTGCGCAATCCACGTTTCCTGAAATAGTATTATCGTAGGAGTTAGAAGTGTCTGTTTCAAAATTCTGGAGTATCAAATCTGCAGTGGTCCATCTGCCGATCTTTGACCTGAGTGATAGTTGAAGTCATGTTCGGGCTATCACCCATGATCCCTTCGTCGGCACTGCTCCCAGACATCATACGCACTCTATTCATCGCGCCTGTACAGTACAGTACCACCGCGTCCATCGGCTTTTTGACGCAGTTCACCTGACCCTCGGGATGAGAGCGACCACGACAGGTACGTGCGCGTTGGTCATTCACGTTGCAGCAAAGTTGCCCTGACACGCGCAATAACCAGAGATCGGTCGGTGCACCCTGCTGAAGGTATCGAGCGATCGCGGCAGGACGCGCCCCGCTTGGTAAACGTTTGCCGCTTCGTGCTTTAGCGCGTCACAAACGAATTCGCACTCGAGTGAGCAAGCCCCGCAGTAGTCAACGGATACTCATGGGCAAAGCTTCCTTCACATCGAATCCGTATCCCAAGCTCGTGCTGTCGGAGACTGACCGCGCAGAGCTTTTGCAGCTGGCCCAGAACTTGATCGTCGAGGTCTTCCCCAAGTACGAATCCTTCGTGGTCAACGACAAGCGCGTCGTGAAGAAGGAGCAGTGGAAGGTCATCGGTGCCGACAAGAACATGCGCGTGTATGTGGAGCGCAAGGGTTGGAGCGGCGACACGGAAGACGAAAAAGACCTGCCAACTCCACAGTCCGACCCCGGGGACAACTGGCAAAGGCAGATGCCGGTTATCCTCGCAGAGGGGACCTTCGAGGGACAGCTGAATGATCTCATGTTCGGCACGGTGAACCCCACGCAGGAGATCATGCGCGTCAAGGCCTCGTACGTCAAAGACTACAGCGACGGAGCTGTGCTGGCCAATATCATCGTCCCGACCACTGAAGACCCCTTCTGCTCGGTGTCGGTCAAGTGGACGCAGATCAACCTGCCTCTCAACCAGACCGGGTTGATCCAGAACCGCGACTTTGTGTGTCTCGAAGCCACCGGCATCCTGCACTTCGCTAACGGAGACCGAGTGGGCTACCAACTGCTCCAGTCGATCGACTTCCCGGAGACTCGACCAGCACCTGGAGCCATCCGTGCCAAGCACAGAGCCATCGGCTTCTATCGGCAGATCGCCCCCAACGTCATCGACACGTTCGTCTTCGACACGGTGCACCCCGGGGGCAAAGTGTTCCGGTCTGTGATGCTCGACGCCTCCGCCAAGGCTCTGCTCACCACCAACAACTACGTCATCTGTGGGCAAACCAAGAAGCTGACGTGGAGACTCCAGCACCGCCAAGCTGAGACTCGCGTGAACCGCCACCACAGCAGCACTCTCAGTGCACTTGGTGGCAACCGCTTGTGCACGGTTTGCTCACGGAATCTGGCGCCGGGGAGCTTTGGACTGCCTAGAGTGGGTGCTCTGGGCAAGGGTGCCTGCAAGCTCTGCATGAACCCCGTGTGCCACAAGTGCAAGCGTCCCAAGGCCATCAGCTTCCTCACGCCGGACGGGAAGCTGCTGCGACACAAGATCACGTTCTGTGTCATGTGCATCAGCGAAGTCACGCAGATGGATGCACTGCCAGCGGCATGTGACCAGGCTGAGGGCTACCAGGCCTACAACGTTATGGCGTCTCTTTCGGGATCGGACGTCCTGTCCGACGACTTGGACTGTTGAACGATCTCGCACACGGTCTCTCGTCGATTCTTCACGTTAATCGTTCTATTCACTTGTATCCATGAAAAAGAAAGTTAGCTTAGCCACTCTTCAACGTCGAGTTAGCCGCTCCTGGCTGCTTCTGTCATCGTCGGCAGCCTAGTGGCACGCTGAAAACCAGTCGTGGAGCGCTGACTTCGTTCTGGTACTCGAGGTTGCGTGTGAAGTCACGCCGCTAAATAAGCCATTCTATTCGCCGTTGCTCACAGATGAAGGAAGCTCGAGCCATTGCACGATGTCTTAATGCCCATTTTCCGTAGCTTTTACTAACAACCCATGGCGCCGTCAGTGATAGCCACTGCAGCATAGAAGATGGAGTGGCAGAGTTGCCGCCCAATAAACCGAGTAAACGCTTGCCCAGACAGGAAAACGGATGCTGCTTCTTCAACGAGGACGTGAGTCATCGCAAAGGGGGTCTTCCTCAATATCCATTGGATGGTGTAGTCTTCGCGGCGTCAACAAAGGTCCGACCCCACCAAACTCGATGCTCAATGTTCTCCGATTCAAGGGCGGAATAGCTCGTCCCGTTCTCCAAAAAGACCTCGACTATCGATCGGTACATGCATTGCCCCCTGTTCGACAGCGACGGGGCATCCTCGCAATTCGACAAAGAAGAGCAGATTCCCATTAAAATTGGCGATAGAATGGATCCGCCCGCTTGAATTTGTAGATGTGCCATTGCAATTGTAAACGTCAGCCACGAAGCTCTGCAAATTCTGCCGGATACAGCGAGTTGTGTTTGTGTTTGCACGCGTGAGGTGGACTGAACGTCAGTCACTGAAGTGCCGAGGAAGAGCGACACGAGCGTGACGAAGTCGGGCAGACCGGTAAGCTCGGGCTTGGACCAGGGTTCGCCGCGTCGCTTTTTCGAAAGTGGCACCTGACTCGTCTGACTGGTTTTTACCTGGTTTTCTAGTGGTACTTTTGGCCCTGTGGGCTTCGTAATATAAAACCGGTAGATACCGCCCGTTGACCTCGTCAAACTCAACGCCAAGTTCAGCACCTGGGCTTGCAAGTCCGACTTGGTGCATGTCGCGCCTTGCATTCACTCTCGAAACACAGCAGAACCCTCCGGATCATCGCCATCAAGACGGACGGTTCGGATGACGCGCTACAAGGACGTCAAGGAACATTTTATAAGGGTTGGGTTGACGCCGAAGAAGAAGCGCCACAAAGTCCAATGCAGGCATTGTATTCGCGCAGGACAACCAGCGAAGGTTGTATCCGGCAGGAGTTCTTATTACGAGAGCCACCTCGGAGTTTATACGGGGAACTGAACGGAGTGGAGGTGCCGGTCATTGAATGAGTGAGTCACGAACTTGGCGTGCACGTACGAGTAGGGCAGGTCCTCGAGGTTGTCGGCCACACCGGTGTCGACCAGCACGGTCACGATGACGTTTGTGAGCACGCCGAACGCCGGCCACACAGTTTACACAATACTTCTCTGTACCGGTAAGAACTTTTTGCCTTGACAGTTGGACGGATCCTATGCAATTGAGGGGTTCCTCTGCTCACTTACTTGATCTGTTGGTTGAGCCATGGACTTACCGTATCCGATCTGCAAGCCGCACAGTGTAGTACCCAGGGTTCGCTTCGAACAAGAAACCCCGCTGCCCGCTGGACAACATCCATAGTAGCCACTTTTGTCAATGCCAAAGTTGCCGTCTTTGCAAGTCAAACATCGACAATTCGATTGTGTTGGACTGAGACGACGCGGAGAGGGTTTTATACGCTTCGTAGCCCGTAGTTTGATCTCTAACAGCCTCCTGAGCGTCGCACTCGGTCGCTGTACTCACACACGGTGCGCAGAACGTGACCTTTCACCGGACAAGATGTCCACCCAGCGCAATGAAGCTTATGCGCTTGCGAGCCTTGCACGGGAAACAGACGCAGCCATAGCACAGTCTGCACGTGCTTCTGCCGATTCCACGCAAGACCTCCTTACCGTATGACATACACTGTTGCTTGGTTCATCTTGACCCGCAAAGGCCGAACGCCGGCGTTGCAGCATCCTCGAGATCTTCATCTGCCCGCAGATAGCGTAGTTTGGCGCCGACAGCAGAGCTTCTGCTGCCAACTAGAATCGCATGATGTCGCGACAATTCCACTTGCCTTGTGGTCAAGTGGATGACGATCAACGTGCCGCTGCAGTTGACCAACTTGGTCAAATGCCGCGACTTTGTGGATATCGAGACGACGGGAATCCTACAGAGACCACGTGAGTTTTCACCTAGCTGCTCCCGCGCAAAATTCGGGGCAACCAATCGGGTTTCTGCTTCTTCCGCACAACGTCATCGCGAACGAAACGGCACCTCCTCGCTGGATTCCACGGCACCGCTGCACGTCGGGAGCATTGATACGCGTGGCAAGTCCGGCGTGCGGTTCGTAACCCGACAAAAGTGTCCACAATCAACATGACTGGCAGCTCCCTCTTGGACACGTGGAGACGACCTGGCGTTGATGAAGTGGTCCTTCCCATGGGGGACTGTACTGGTTTCATAAGTTACTACCACTCACGTTAACGACGGCAAGGCTGGCAACTGATGCAGCCAGCCAACGGACGATGCACCTATTAGATAATAGCAGAAGGTCAAAGATAAGAGGCTCCATACCGCACGGGAATGTCCTGGGCTCAAGTCTATCATGGAAGCCAGACGCAGGTTCACGATGGCATGTGTGTGGCGAACACTAATAAAATGTACGTTCTCTGTGCAAGGTCTGCTGACAACTCACTTGCTTTAGTATACCATGCAGTACTTGAATCAAGGCTCGGGCACACTTCAGCTCTGTGTCACGTGACATTCATCCCCAGGAGGGATGTCATGGCCCTCAAATCCACAATATAACCGCTTTTAGGGAGAAGAAAGCGCCTCGCTGAGCCAATACGGCAGCTGTGAAGACATGCTTGGTCTCATATAATAGCTTTGGGCGAGACGGCCTAGCCACCTGGCGTGGAAGAGCGAGCAACGAACGCATTTACAGATATGAAGCCGGAAATTTGGCTGGATTCAGCGGGATTACTTTCACCCTCCTTCTGTAAGAATTTATCCCCGCTCTGATCACCTTCTAAACCTTATATTTTACCAAAAATACATCAAAAGTAGCAGACTTTCTGTGAAAAAGCCTAATATGTACTGAGGATTTTCTCGAGGCTCGAAGAGAAGATCCAAGCTTCGGTGAAGAACTTTTGCGTCGTGAAGAATTGCCAAGTTCGTTGCACTGTAGTGTAACTGTTAAAACTTGAGCACTGGGCTGCAGGGCAGGGATTTCATTGTCTTATTTACTCATAATTATTGATAAAACGAATTCTCGGACACGCTTGATGCCGAGTAGGTGGGATCCGCGAACGTGGATCCCAAGAGTGTGGATTCCGAGAAGGTGGAGGAGCTCCCGAACGACCGGTAGCTCATCGCTTGATCTCTTGCGGCTTCCTGAGTGCTGCAGTTTATGGCCTTACTCATGCACTGGGAGCAGAACGTGATCTTGTGCTGAACGAGCTCTCCCTCCTGCGATATGAAGCTCATCTGCTCTCGTACCTTGCACGAATAGCACACGCTGCCATGGCAGAGCTTGCACGTGCTCTTCTTGATGCCAGGAAGGCTCTTACGTCTGCCACACATGACGCACTCCTTCCGCTGCTGCATCTCCTCACGCAGCTTGAAGGACGCCTGGTGGCGCTGCAGCATCCACGCCAGCTTCTTCATCTGCCCACAACGCACATAGTTCGTCGCCGTCAACATTCCCTTCGCCGTGCTCGAGACGAAAAGTCGACGCTTGGTTTTGATCCCAGGATCTACAAAGCACGACCCGAAGTTGTCGATGATAGTGCGGTGAATTGGCCGGAAGAAGTGGACGGACGACACGTTCCCGCGGATCATCGTCGGTAGAGGCTTGGTCTGCGGGAACTCGATGGAGTGCAGCACGTGGTAGCCGACACGGTCTCCGTTGTCGAGCTGCAGAATGTCCGTGGCCTCAATGCACACAAAGTCGCGGCACGACGAGTCAGTGGCCATCCACTTGACCACGAGCGTCCTGAACGGGTCGTCATCGGTCGGCTCCACCACCGGACACAGGATCGCTCCGTTGTCGATGTCGCCAACGTACGAAGTTTTGACGCGCATGGCGTCTCTGGAGGTATTGATGATCCCGAACATGAGGTCCTCCAGGCCCCCCACGAACGTGCCCACACTGAGCATGCTCGCCATGTTCTTTACACCGTCCAGTAGTGTTTTGCGCGAGTCTTTGTTGGCACGCAGAGTGTACACGTGCATGTCGTCCTTGGACTTGACATGTTCCCAGCGCCGCTCGTCCACCTGGTGCTTGTCGGTCACGACGAACTCGTCGTACTTCTGGAAGTGGCTCTGCACACACCCGTTCACGAGGGCGATAAGATGCTCGCGCTCTTCTTCGGACACGCGGACGTCCGGGTACGGGTTCCTGCTGAATCTGTCCTTAGGCATCGCTGCGCTGCTGCAGTTCCTTCCTTCCTTCCTCCCCCTACGAAAATCACCAAGTGAGACGCGAAAGCGACTGTCTGCTCCGGCGTGGGTGAAGCTGCAGGTGTCAGCCTATCAGTTGAGGATAGGCCGACCCCGTAAAGGGAGCTCGAGCTCCCTAAAAAGGATGTGCTTTCCGCATCAAGGCCGGAGTCCAGGCTGGACTCCAGCTGGTCAACGTCACGACCGGGACGCACGTGGCAGGGTCAGGCATGCCTGACCCTGACAGACAAGAGCGCCATAGACGGGCATGCGCTGTCAGGCTAAAAGCAGATGATAATACCGGTACATACATACAAACCACAATAGCAGAGCAGGCTCGACACGACACCTCCCCACCTCGGTGATCGCTCAGCTCTTCGACTCTCTTTCGACCGACCCTGTGGTCATCGCGCAGAGCGTTAGCTGTCTGTCTACCAGCATCTTAAAGCTGACAAATTCATTGATGGTGTTTGATGTTGGACCTGCCGCCGACGAGGCCTTGACGCTGAGACGGCACTTCGAAATGACCGCCCCATTTCCACGAGTTTCTGCGCCTCCGAGTCGTGCGAGCTGCAGGCTTTCCAACAGCTTAGAGGCGCATCTGGAGATGCACGCCACTTCATTTTAATTTACTGATAGCACGGCTTGGTAGTTCCTATTATATTTGTCAGATGATCAATCCGTAGTACGGTATGCAGAGGAATGCCACCTTCCTGATAGATGCCCTTCACCCTCAGTTACCTACAGTGCACCAAATCGTTTTTGTTAGCTGTACTGCATAGAGTTTTTCATACCGAAAGAAATGCACGGTCATTTTTCATTTTGCACAAACCTTCGATGTACCTACATGTATGTAGAAGTCGGAAGGTGTAAAGACCGACTCTGCGCACCAAGTCAGGGTTGGCGCCGGCGACGACTGAAATACAAATTTATCTTCAAAACCTGCCCTCTCTATGATAGCCCGCCTCGTATGAGCCGCAAGCAGAGTATGTGTAGTCTTGACGGCGGTATCCGGTACGGAATCAAGTTCATGTGCCCGCTTGAGGTACAGTACTTGAGTTACCATCGGATCGAGCTCACAAAGCAGCGGCATGTTCATCGCTAAAAAATACGATGCGTGCTGGTTGTTGCAATTGATGCAACTTGCAGCCTGCTAGTCCTGATCTCCCCCATGAAGGGGACAAGAAAGAATTCAGTAAGTGACTGTAAAATTTGCGAAAACAAACTACACTGTACAGTACCGGTACTAAACACGATGAGCGGATGATAGCTTCATAAACATGTTCGTGGTAAGAGGAACATTGCGCTGTACAAGCAGTTCTGCGGCGGCGACGCTGCGCGCATCAAGTTCATCCGCGTGCGTTTCTCGAGCCCGCGTTTCCCGGGCGAGACCATCCAGATCACATGTGGCAGGAGAGCAATGGCAAGGTGCTGTTCCAGGCCGTGATCAAGGAGCGCGCGACGAGGGCGAGTCCAGGACGCGGCCTCACGCCTGTAGACTGCCGGCTGATGAGATATCAACAGACAGTGCAAAGTGCATAGTGCAGTGACATCGGCAGCTCACAGCTCCCCGTCGACGATAACCACGCCGTGTTCCTTGATCCCCCGTCTAACATTCTCATAATACGCTTCCGAACAACCACGAATAAAAATCATATTCCCAGCGTAAGTCGCAGACGACCTAGTTTGACATGACGTGGAAATCCAATGGCAGTCGAGATACAAAATCCTCGATCAAACAACAACACAATAAAAAACGAGAAACGCAACACACTCGACATTTTCGCTATCGGCGTTACGCGGATAATTTCCTTCGTACGTTTCGATTCTCGGAGATACCGCAAAGTGGGGGCATCATGATGTTGGGATCCGGTGATGGTCGACGTCTTTTGCGATCAGCTTCTAGATACGCTGTAGCCCCTTTCGTTCTTGGATACGTCTTAAGCTCCAGCGGAAAGAGTGCTTTGTCACAAAGCTTTCCTGGGGTGAACAACTTGTTCAAGTGATCTGCTCGAATAACGTGCAGTCCTTTTCCATCAATCACCACATCCAAAATGGGCATTTCCTTCGTCCATATGCCACAGTTCCTCTTGGACTTCTTTGACGTCTTAGCGTGGGTACTTTGCTGGAGTTTCATACGACACGTGCCATTGAACAGCTTCGTTTCCATATAGGAACCAACTTCGAAAGCGTACTTGGATGGGCTATCCAGGATGTTTTTCCAACGCAATGCTAGGTGAGCGCATTCATGAAAAATCGTTGCCGCCACGATGAATACAATACACTGGTATTCGTGCGAATTGTCTGCTTGATCAATCATTTCCATGCGTTGCAGTAGAACTTCATTCACAAAGATGATTTTCGCACTCGCGCTTCGATCTGTCCAGCCATAGAGAGATCCTTTTTCGGGTCGCCGAAATTCCACTTTGACATCACGAAGATTTTTTCTTGTTGTTCTATCTGCGCTCAGCTCCAGTTCAAAATATCCGTTATGCGTCAACATGACGTTGGCGATCTCAATCGCTTTCTTCAGAAACGGGGGGTAGCTGGCTTGGGCTGTCAATCTCAGCGCAGTCGGTGCCTTCACCACCACAATGAGCGCATGGTCTTCATCGTGTCCGAACTCCGTCACTGCTGACGACGACTTGGGCAGCTTCTGCTTCGCGTCGTACGCCGCTCGGTTCGCGAAGACGGTGAGGTCGGGTGCGATGACATTAGCAGGGAGAGCACGGGAGACTTTGGCCAAAACTGCATCCCGCAAAGCATCAACATCTTCAATATCCACGCGAACAGAAGTCGCCGATGTCAGTGCCTTGCCGTCTTTCCCCAGGAGCTGGAACCATTTCCGCGCCATCACTTCAACTCTACGCGGCAAATTCGAGAATGAAGTCTCACGAAATAACCTCACTCTATCGTTTACATAAACGTGGATATCGTCCGCTCTTCCTACACCTATTTAGGGGTCTACAGACAACGACGCAGAAATCCGGCCGACACAAATATCCGGCAGACAAAGTCGTGCATGACCTCTCCAGCCAATCAGATTTTCCGGCCGACACAAATATCCGGCAGACAAAGTCGTGCATGACCTCTCCAGCCAATCAGATTCGATCAGTAGACTTCATCTTTGTATATCATATGCTTTTGAGTACTTTATATACATTACGTGTGTTTTATATCAGCTTGAAGTGGGTTTTCTGCAGTTCCCTGTGGTAATGCACGGGGACTTCTCGTTATTTTACTATGGGTGGTGGCATTCAGTGGTGCCGGATTTCTGCGTCGTTGACTGTACCGAATTACCTATGTTATCACCTTCTATATGTTATGGCATACAGTAGTCATCTAGCCAATCAGAGACCGCGCGGGAAGGACCACTGTGCAACCTATGTTATCACATACAGGACCCCGAACTGTATTTTTCACAGACCAGTTTGCCATTCGATGGCCAGAACGCAGCGCCGCCGTCCAAAAGGCCGCCCCCGCCTGCCGGGCGGTGAGGGCCGTAAAGTGAAGACTCACACGGTTTCATCCTTCACCGCGTCTCACAAGATAGAGGTCCTCGATCATTTCATAGCCTGTGATGATATCGAGACGACTATCCGGCACTTTTACCCTGAATTACCAGAGTGTAAGTATAACAGTGGACGGACCCTGATTTATTCCTGGAAGCGCACACGCAACGACATCTAAGAATTGTGCGGCGAATCCGGGGGTGCGAACAAAAGAAAAGCTCGCAATAAAGGTGAGGCGACTATATTATCAAAAGAGGATGAAGCTGATTTAGTTCGGTGGATAAACGAGCTGCGTGACGAGGGCGTTCCCGCCACTCCCACCTATTGCGTCTTCAAGCGCACGAAGTTGCCGCTGCGGCTGAGATCTCGTCGTTTAAGGCGTCGTGGTGCTGGCAACACCACTTCAAGGGTCGACACCGAGTGTCGCTGCGCTGCAAAACGCGGCAAGGCCAAATCCGACCCCCCGACCTCCTCGAAATCGCACAGAAATTTGCAGAAGAGGTCAAGCAGAAAGCAATCGAGATCGGAGCGACTCGCATTTATAATGCGGATCAAACAGGGTTGTTTTAAATTTTCTGTATCGACTGATAATTGATCACTTTTGATGAAAAATGTTTTTAAAATATTTTTTCTAGCTGTGTTTTTTTTTAATATCTCCCTAAACAGACACTAGCTAAGACTGGAAGTAAAATGGTGTGGGTTCGATGCGGAGGGAAGACAAAAGATCGGGCAACTCTGACGCTTCTTGGAGACTCTGATGGCACCAAGTATTCTCCGTTTGTCGTGTTCAAGATGCGACAATTGACAGTCAAAGAGAGGCAAGAAGAAAACAAAATTCTGCGACACGGATTTTGCGAGTCAATGTGGAAGAAACAAATTGTCGCTGCGCAAAGAGATACAGGAATGCAAGTGTACACCAACACCAAAGGTAATCAGTATTTTACACCCGATTTTGTTTATATAACTAATGCTTTTTACTGTTGCTATTTTTCAGGATGGTGGAATAGTGAATTGACACTTGACTTTTTGCGATTTCATTTTGGGAGCCGCCAGGATATGTCTGAGCCGATCTTGCTGCTACTCGACGATTTCTCAGGTCATTGGATTGATGAATATGTTTCGAGCTATTGGACAGCTTAATGCACAATAAACTTCTTTTTGCTTTCTCCTTATATTCAATCGTACGCTTCAGATAGACAGGACAGCGAATATCTGGTCTATGTTGGTACACTTAAGTGTATGTGATAACATAGGTAATTCGGTACACCTTTTCTCGGCCAATGTGGGCTAATTCGACAAACAAAGTTGGCATGTTTTAGTTTGGGTACCATGAGGCCGCCCAATTTAGGCAGTGCAACCGCCGACTTGACAAACAAAGTTGGCTTATCTTCATTCAATGTGAGGTGGTACTGTGTACCAGTACTTACCGTCCAACGGATTTCCTGCGTGCTTTGGCTTCGCGCGCGCGCCAAAATACAGCGCTGTGCTGGTCGATGGAAGCAACACCGGGCTGCTCATTCTTCAATTCTCGGTAAGCCCCAAAGATGACCTCCCCGCCCACCTCCCCGCCCACTTCCCCGCCTACCACTCCACCCAAGCGCCACAGGCCTGAGGAGCGTCGCCGCGTCTTAGACGCTTAGAGCATCTCCAGCGGCAGGTCTCAAAAGCGGTTTTAACCTAAAAGTAGCGCGTTTGAGGACTGACCAAGTCTTAACGCTCCCAGCGGCAAGTCCTAACACGGGTTTTAACTTCACCAGGGTCCACTCGTTGAGTCTCGAGTCTAATTTTAAGACTCGAGTTTTAAGCTGAGATGGATACACATACCAATCGGCGCGAGAAGATCGTTGGGCAACATGGGGAAGGGCTCAGGATGGAGCGATGGCGAGACTGTACAGCTTTGTCTCGCGTGGCTAGCCACGTCGGAGGATCCAATACGCACGACTGGCCAGAAGAAGGCGTCATTCTTCGACCGCGTCTACAGACATTGGCTCGAGAATAAGCCTGTGGAGACGGACGATCGCTCGGCGACAGCGATAGCTGGCAGGTGGAAAAAACTGCAACCTGAAGTGACCAAGTACGAGGGTATATACGCGAAGCTGACGAGTCGCAGGATGGAGCAACGATATGTACATTGAAAATGCAGCAAAAATCTATGCCGAGCG
>JAHQIV010000040.1:0-44846 GCA_030463285.1 Phytophthora europaea | reverse complement strand
GGTGTGGACCACCGAGAGCAGCCAGGCGCGGCCTACGTGGAGGCCATGAAGAGGGTCGCGGCCTTGGACCGACGGCTGGGGCCCACGACGCCCGGAGTGGACGTCCAAGTGCCTGTCCGAGCGGCTTATGGCGTCGCGGAGGAGACTCAAGCGGCGGAGCTGCTGCTTAAAGGCATGCGGAAGATGCCGAGGACCGAGAGGACCATTCGACAGCACTGGGACAGGCTGCAGACGACGCATGTGGAGCCTGGAGCTATCAGATGCACCTTCGTGCTGGAGCCCATGGTGCTGGACATCCAGGAGAGCGGCAGCGTCGCCAAGACGGCGGCCATGATGGAGAGATACGTGCTCAACAACTTCTGGTTCTCGCTGGTGTCGGTTAAGGCCAAGTTGGCCTCGGAGAGTGGCGAGCCTGACACGCTGATCGCCTTCCGCCAGCTCATGATCGCTCTGTTCGACGGAGCACGGCGCGACCCTGCCTTGGCGCATACCAGGTACACAGGCAGTGCGGCTCAACGGAGTCAACTCCAGCTCGGCAAACTGGTTCTCCATGCGGACGGGTCGTTAGATCCCCTGGAGACCGAGGCGCTCTTCTCGTCGCTGGTGCTGAACCAGACGGCGCAAAGACTGACAGCGTGGGTGTACTTGATGAGCGATGAGCAGGATAGGACGGACATCTGGTGGAAATGGCTAGCGTACGGATGCTTCTCGAAGCGAGCGCGGACGCATTCCGCGCTTCGATCGCTCGGGCTCAACGATATCGGGAGTCTGAGTGTGGCGGATGTGGACGCTTTCTTGGCAATCTTGGATTCCGAGAACCCGGAGGAGGTGCTGTATGGATTCCCGCACGGCCAAGTAGATGGAAGAGACGCGACATTGAAGGATGGAGCTCTGGTTCAGTACGATATCCAGGAGCATGGTCAGTCTCGCAGCCTGACATTCACGTCGTGCAGGTTCCTGCTGCACACATTTAGTGACGATGGAAGTAGCGAGTGGGTCAATGTGCTTGTGCCTGGTTTCGGTCGCTGCTTAGTGCAACGAAGTGATTTGGTGTTCCAGCCGGAGAAAGCAACGAAGCCTACTCGCCCAAGTTTAACGACACTTTCTCTCAAGTTCTATGAATCAGCTACACTGGATGGACTGCCCCGCTTCTTGGCAGCGATTGGTTCGTCTCTTTCGTCCTTGACAATCGGCAATCCTGGAGATATTGTGGACACAAGCATGATTTTGCGGTGCTGCCCCAACCTGCAAGAATTGACTCTCAGTCGAGGCTTGATTGACATGCAGTTCAAGTTTGATCAGTACCGTGGACTGACGCAGCCTATCTCTACATTCCGTCCGCACTGGGAAAACATTGCAGCTCTCGCAGCCACCCTGAGCAAGGCCAACAATCCTCTTGTCAAGTGCATTAGCGAGCTCCGAATTCGGTTGGTTATGTCCAGTGAAGGCGATGATCGTGATTATGAGGCGAATGAAGTTCGCGTGGGGCTAGATGCCCTTCTGAAGATGCTCACTGTGAACAAGCACCTTCAGTACCTCGAGGTGAAGGTGTCAATGGAGCATCGCGACTACCTCGACAGCTTTAGACGCCACCACCAGGAAATCATTGGCCACAACCTCAATCTGGAGTCGAAGGTCGCGTTCTTGAGTGTGTTGCCAAACCCAAGAGCGCCGCTAGAAGCCCCCGCGAAGAAGAAGTGCACGACACCGTCGAGACGTCAGCTGTCGAATTTGGGCCAGACGGAGCTGTCTCTGATCTTCGCGTATGCTGCCGAGCCAGTGACCCGGCGCGTCTGTTTCCGTGCGTTTTAGAAGGCATCGCTACGCATGCCAAATGCGATGCTGGAGCGTCCAATCTGTCCCCGACCCTGTGGTATATCTAAGCCAGATAAAATCAGCATGGGGGGCTGGTACTGTAAATCTGCCAGCAAATGCGAATTAGACACACTACCATGCCTGTACACGTTCGACGTTTCCTTTATTCCACCTTAGATTTGCAGTAGATGCAAGGTGTAATCCGTCGACATTTCTTTTTCTACATGTACTTCGAAGTAGAAGACTATCCATTCTGGCCGCCTTGGTGTTAGACGATCAGTCCAGCAATTTGCGTCTAGCGCGTAGTTTATCAGCTTGACTGCATAATCAATCGTGAGCTGCACGAGTCACAGAGGTGATGTTTTCTGCGATCATGAACCACTGATACAGTACAAAGGCGTCTTCGTCTAAACATTTTTTATTCTTGTTCTTCTTGCTGGTGCTGGTGGTGGTGGTGGTGGTGTTCATGGTGCTCGTGGTTTCCATACTTTATCTGATCAAAGAACACTCTACGAAGAATAGGCTCAGCTGCGAAAGCAAATATGTTTGACAGCACGTGCGGGTCCATCTGTCCGAGTGCAAGCTTCGGCTGGACCGCTCCCACCTTTCTCTTTTTCTCCCCTTCCGCTTGCATGTCTCGCGACTGCGTCACACTTAGAAGTGCAGCCTTGCACTTGATCGGGAACGGCTCACCTTGTCGATAAATGGGCTTCATGTCGTACTTTATGAAATCGCCCAGGGTGTCCGTGTATTCTGCCTGCACTTTGACATATTCCAGACGCTCATTGGCCTTCAGCATGCTCAGTAAACTATCGACCGAGACTTGGAAGCGTGGAGGGATGACGGGTTCACCGTCAGGGATAGGCAACGGTAAAGTTTCCACCGAGGCGCGTAAACGTCGAACGCACTTTGTAAGTTCGTTGTTGGGGTCGCTCAAGTCTTTAGCGAGTTGTACGACATCGATCCAGGGAATGTTCAGTTCGGGGATTGGCGTGTTCGAGGCACGGTAGCTACGCAAGTCGAACTCCAAACCAACCAACGCCCGTGATAGTGTCAGTTCTTGCAGGTTCGGGCAGCTCCGGATGATCGTGTTCACGCTAACATCATGTGGCCCCGCAAATGATGGGCCATGTATTTTCAAAAACTTCAGTGATGATTCAATAGTCTCGTAAAATGGGACAACTCCGTCCACAAGCGCCATATTATTAAGATATAGTTCCATTGCGAGCGATGCCAAAGCAGGCGATCCACTTTTGTCCTCGTTCGTGTCGTGAAATTCCAAGTTCCACCTCTGAACTTGGCAACGGCCAAACCCAGGAACTAGTACATTTACCCATTCGCGCTCGCCGTCGTCGCTGAACGTTCGTACAAATGGGATCGAAGTTTCCAGTGTGAGAAGTTGAGGGTCTAAGACGGGCTGCCCTTCATCGTCGAATTGCCAGCGAATCGGAGCGCCACTTGTCAAGGTTGCATCTCTCTCATCAACCACACCTCGAGGCGTACCAAACAAAGTCTCTTCTGGGTGTTCCGAGGTCACGATAGAGGTGAAAGCACGCACTTCTGCAGCAGTTAGCTGTTCTAGTCCAGGTATAATGACACTTTCGATCGACGAGCACGCCTGTGCTCGCTTGGAGAAGAGAGCATACGCCAGCCACTTCCACCAATGTTCATAGCTGGCCTGACGCTTACGATCCATGATCAATTGTAGTGACAGTTTCTTTGTCGTCTGGGTCAGCGTCATTGCAGAGCACAGAGCTTCGAAGTCGCGGGCTGGCATTGTCGTATCACACATTATCTTGAAAAATCCAACTTGCGTTGGCTGCGAGTCTCCGGGTGATTCCAGCTCGATATAATACGGCATGTGTCCAACATCGACAGTGCGACGCGTGCTATCGAAGAAAGACCTCAGCAGTTGTCCGTATGCTCGTTTAGACACAAGATCATCCTCCCCGTCTCCCCGCTCGTAGGCCATGGTCATCACTATATCCGAGAAGCACACGCTCTTCGCAAAAAGATGCTCGAACGCCTGCGTCGCCTCCAGATTCAAGTGAATCCCTCGCAGGTCTGCATGCATGGGTTTCAGTACAAACTCGCACCGAGTTTCTCCTTCCGCGACGTCCTGCTCCTCGGTCTTTTTGTCGAATTCTTTCCACTGAGCGTCAATTTCTTTCTCACTCTTAGCGACGTCCAACAAAATATTGGCAATGGAACGATCACGGGTCGACGACCAACGGGTGCAGCGCAATTTCACAGCCACGTCGACTTCGACTCCGGACTCTCCCGGTTTCAACTTGTCGTCGAGAGCTGCGATTTTCCTCAACGTCTCGAGATATTCCTCGCTCGGGTGTAGGCGGTGATCGGTTCCGCACAGTCGCGCGAGGTCGTACGTCACTGCACCGTCGACCTCCTTGGCCCCCACGTCCAAATCGACCACAAACTCGGAAGCGATGGGGGCGTCGTCGAGTTCGTCGCCGTAGTCCCCCACTGAGACCCCGCAATGTTCCATCATCAGGTGACTGTACGCGAGGTCGTCGACGTGTTGCACTGCGACCAGCAGCGCCATCGCCTCGCGCACCTCTCGGAACTGGCGGCGAAAAGTCGCTTCATCTTTGTCGTGCTCGTCGTGAATGCCTCGGCGTCGGGGCATCGCGACGCTGAGCACAATCTCGGAGACTTCCCACTGGAACAGCTCCGTTGAACTGTCGTAGTAGTGATAGACGCGAGGCTGCAGCACTTTGCACCATGGTACGAGAAAGCCCCACCGCTGCTCGATTCGCGCTGCTTCCGCCTCATAGTCCTCGACCGACATGGTATTCGGTACTGTACAGTACCTTTTTGAAGTTGTCATGGCTGAGAGACTTTCGAGTTAAGTTCGTCACGAAGCGAACTTAGGCGCTTCGCTCACTGAATTTCTGGTGAAATTGTTTTGATACCGCTGTAATTAAGTAAGTTACTATGGATTTATGTATACACAAAAAGGCCCCACCCAAAAAAAGCATGGACTAAATGGACTATATTTTTTGCCCTGGATCCCCATCCCCAGAATCTACAGACAAGTTGGGTGCGACGCCTGCGAATTTCGCTGCTCAGAGGGTGGGTGCTCGCCACGACAGCAATTTACCCAGCTTCGACAACGACGGGAACGCGCTGCTGAGAATGCTCCAAGTGAATGAAAGACTCGACTACTTCAAAAAGTTTCACTCCTTACCGATTTTTCGCCGCAACCTGTTCTTGCTCTTTTGGCGTACTTGCGTCCAGAACGAAAGTACCCAACAAGATTCACATTGTATCCATAGAGGAATCCGCAGCTGTTGTTAGGATCGACCAGCACGTTCTGATAAATCTTTTTTCTATTCGTTCTTTTGCCGCTCTACGAGAGGGGTAATTTGAAACCCCAGAGCACGTTCGGCAACAAGATGATCAAGCTCACCAAGTTCAACAAGAACAAGCGCATCAAGAGCAGCAAGAGCAACCAGAACGGCTACTTCAACAAGAAGATCGAGAGCGAATAAGGTCAGTTGCATTTGTTGGGTGCCTCAGTAGGCGCAATGTCGAACACAAGAGGCTTCGGCGCATGCTGCTACATATATTTTGCTAATTTGCCCTACATAGGCGAAGTTGCTGCTGAGCGCGACTTCGGGAATAGTTAGCCTTATAAACCGCAACAAATTCAAATTCCAATTCAAATAGTACATATATTTTGTAAGGTTTCGCTTGTCGTAACAGCTACAGTACTTGACCTCAAATTTCCTGCCATGGATGGACTTCATGCAGCTCAACGCAAACATCGAGTAAGAGTTGACTGCATCGCTCCATTGCAACGACGATGGCGAATGTACATGTATAATAACGTTAGCGTAAATCTCGCGCGTCGACCGGTCACTACAGTGCAATTTCTCGCGAAGCGGCTGGGTGCTTGTTGTCAGCGACCTCGTGGGCCCAAGCAGGTTGAGTCTGCCAGCATTGACGACGCGCGCGTTCCCGCCGATGCACCTGTTGACGGCCAATTGCAGGGCGCCACCGGCGGTGCGAGTCTTATTCGCCCTCGGCGAGGTCCGACGCGCGTATGCAAAAGCGTGTTGCGCTACACACGCCAAAAGGACGAGCAGCGCTGGTCGTGCGCTCGTGCCAAAGGTGACCCGTCTACAGGAGAATCCGCTTCAACTAGAGCAACTTTGCGGACTCGTGTACCTGTACTGTATCGGATCGGATCGCGTTGAAGTCGTTGGGGGCGGCAACTGCGCGCACCCCCGCTCTGCAGAATCGACTTGTGGCGCCAGGATGTCGGAATCGGCGTGGCGTCCCAGTGTCCAGCGCCCGCCGTCTAGTGGCCATGCCATCTCGATGTGCCGTTGCAAAAGGGCCACCTCCGGTCGCCACTGGGATCCACGAAAAAGGCGGGGTCCGATCTGGACGCACCGCACTGACTGTGAACGGCTTTTGGCTCGGCGACTCGAGCGTCGCTGTGAGCAACGCCAACTCACGCGCCGAATTTGAGCTCGTGTGTGGGCTGCACGAGGCGACAGTCCTCGCAGAGAGCGCGAAGTGTAATAGATCAGACGGAAGAAGTGATGATATCGATCGTCTTGAACCCTCGCGGCGGAACTGGAAGCCGCCCTTTCCTCATGGAAGCGCAGTCGCCAGGCTGGAAAACTCTCTGCGATGCAAGCAGCAACAAGCCTGCGTGGGTATCCTCGAGTGTGGTACCAACTATCGCAGCATCTATTTTTTTGTGAATGAACAGCTCTATTTTTTCGTACTCTCTCTTCTCATTGGTCGATTAAAATCCACATAAAGCTCATTATTGGTTAAAAATGTTGTCGCCCCCCGAAAAAACGATCCGACCTTGGCTCATCTGCCGGTTCTGAACTCTAAGGAGTCAGCACGTCAATAGCTCGACAAGTATCCGCTGCGGCGGTCGTCCGTCCAGCAGCGCAACGCCCACGCCATGAGTCTGTGCGCCGCAAGTCGCAAATGCACACACTGCATCGTGCCAGAGAGCAAAGCCAGCGAGCGCCCGAATCATTCCCGAAAAGAGTCCGTCGACCCGACAAGTCGTGCATTGCACACTGCACTGCAACTGCAAGTACACGTACCAAATACCTATAAGCACTATTAACCTCTATTAAGCGACGACCATGGCGGACTCTTCTCGACTGACCGCCACGGACAACCAGGTGGTCGACGTTGGCAGTGCCACCCACACAGAGCCCAGCTCCAGTCGCAGTGTGCTGCTCAAGCGCAACCCGCACCTGCGCGACTCGAGCGCTACCTCGTCGCCCGCGGGCTTCGGACCGCTGGGCACCCGCCAATTCCTTCACAAGCAGCTCATGACGCCCGGATCGGCGACATCCGCGTCGTCGTTCGAGGAAGGCGCGTCCATCGACGGGTTCTCGGACGCCGGCACCCCCGCGTCGGAACAGAAGCTGCTGGGGGTCCACTCCAATGCGGAGGACGTCACCCACCACGTGACGCGGTCGGTGTCCAAGCAGCCGACCAAGAGACTGTCGTCCCCCAGTCGCGAGTCGCTGGCCCGGAGACTCATGGGCACAGCCATCAACCAGCAGGACGACGAGAGCGTGACCACAAGTCAGGACAACGAGGTTCTCCTCGGTGGCATGCTCAGTACCATCGTCGTCAAGACCGTGCCTACCATCAGTCTCCCAACGGGTGAAGCTTCGACTTCGGCTTTGACGGTGCCGTTGTCGCCCCGGTCCGCCAAGGTGACTCGACGTATCGTGGCGTCTCCACGCAAGACGCTGCGTCGAGTTGTCGTGCGTCGCACTGGCGCGGACGGACAAGTCCACGAGGAGGTGCAGTATGTGGACGCCGAGGGTCAAGTGGTGCAGGGCGGCAACTTCTTCAATGCTGAAGGGGGCGAGACGGACGAGACGGTGACGACTTCGACGTCTTCGTCCGGGAGGACGACGGTCACGCGCCGCATCGTGACGCCAGCCAAGTTGACGCGCCGAGTTTTGCGTCGCACCGGAGCGGACGGCCAAGTCCACGAACAAGTGCAGTACCTCGACGTCGATGGAAACGTCGTGCAGACTGAAGACGACGCTGTGACCGGCAACACGGTGGTGACCCGACGAACGGTGACGCCGGGCAGAACGATCCGCCGAGTTCTCGTGCGGAGAACCGGCGCCGACGGCCAGACGCACGAAGAAGTGCAGTTCATGGACGCCGACGGCAACGCGGTCCAGAGCGACGGGAGCGAGCTGGTCAAGACGAGCAGCTTCTCCAGTGTGAGCGGGGGCGAAGCTCCAGGCTCCAGTTCCAAAAGCACAATGGTGACACGACGAGTTGTGTCACCTGGGCAGACGCTCAAGCGCGTGGTCATTCGCAGGAGAGGGGCGGACGGAGAAATGCACGAGGAAGTGCAGTACGTCGACGCTGACGGTAACGTGGCTCCGACTGAAGGCGGTGAACTACCTAAGAGCGGGAGCTTCAGTACGGCCACGCCGTCCGACACTCCTGGGGGCCGCAAGGTCACGCGTCGTGTGATTCGACGCATGCTCGTTCGGAAGGACGGCACGAGGGTTCCTGTGGAGCAGGTCGTGGACGCGGACGGTCAGGTGATTGAAAGCGAAGGCGGCTCTCTCGTGAGCGTTGGAAGCTTCACGGGCAGCGTCAACAGCGTCACGAGCGACAATTCCACGTCGAGTCGACGGACGGTCACGCGGCGCGTTGTGGCATCTCCAGGCAAAGTCGTTCGCCGCACCGTCGTCCACGCGGCTGGTTCGAGCTCCGGCGCCGACTCTGAAGACGACGTGCAGTCCGTGGATGGCGACGGCGACGGCATCGACCTCGCCAGCAGTGGCAGCTTCACTACGAGAACGGTGACGACGCAAAGCACCCCTGGACGTCGCATCATCACTCGTCGGGTGGTGACTCCGCAGCGTGTGGTTCGACGCATGGTCGTTCGCAAGGGGACGGCGGGCGCAAGTGCTGAAGCTGGCGTCGAGGACGACCTGGACATCGACGCAGAGTTCGTTCAGAGCGAGGAAAGTGGAAGCAGCGACGAGTCTGTCGGGGGCTCCAGCCGAGGGGGCTCCAGTCGCGGTGGCTACTCCGTGTCGGACCGCATCGTGATTCCTGGCAGTGAAACGCGACGACTTGTTTCTCGTACTGGGGCCTCGTCAGGCCAGCCGCAGGACGAGAAGTCCGTGACGAGTGTCACGACGTCTAGCCAGAGCCATGTGAGATCAACGAGCCCCGAGGCTACGAAGAAAATCGGTCTTACACCGGGTGTGATCTGGGACTACTTCACCAAGGAGGAGGGGGGAGACTCAACCCCCGAACAACCTGCAGAAGAGAACCAATCTGCTAAGTCCTCGTCAGATGAAGAGAAAGCGCCCATTCCGGACACTGCTCGTACCAGCACGACGACCAACACCGTCACCAGTGGCAGCACGGACATTGTGTTTGGTGATCAAGAAGCCCCGAAGGTTACTCCTGGGGATGCCGTGGCTGGTGCTGCAGTTGTGACGTCGACGGTTGTCGATGACAGCAAGTCTCCGGATGAGGAGGTCGAAGGTGCAGCCCTCGACGTTCCGGATGAGGAGGACGACGAGTTCATGACGCCTCAAGCATCCTATGATATCGAAGAGGTTCCTCAAGTGAACGCTGCTGAGCCCATGGAGTCGATGAGCGCGTCGGCATCTCCGCTGACCGATGAGAAGCTGCCGGTGGAAGCCGCTTCAACCGTTGCGTCGTACGAAGCTCCTGATGCTGAGATCGCCTCCGCTTCCCCTGCGGATTCACCTCGCAATGACGCGCTGCGTTCGGCCGTTGTTGGTGGCGTGGCCGGCGCCACTCTTGCTACGGCTGCGGTTGTCCACAGCTCTGTCGCACCCAAAGACGAACCTGCACAACACCAACCCGATGCTGTGGAAGACGAAGTCTCTGTGCCGGTTGCGTCTGCGATTCCGTCTGACGCCCCTGTTCCTGTCAGCCCGCGTCACGCCCGCCGCAGCAGTGGAGGAGGCTTCTGGGGCTTCTTCGGCAAGGAAGAAGCTGCCCCTGTGGACTCCGTAGTGACGACCCCTTCTAACGTCGAGGTAAAGCCAACGGAGGTGAAGGAGCTCAAGGACACGACCGACGTCGAACCCCAGGCGTTTATTCTGGAGGCTCACGTTGACGAGGATGCCCCGGTTGGCGGCTCAGACAGCACCGCTACTGTCGTCTTGCCAACGGCGACTGAGGGCGTTGCTACCGCAACTCTTGTCGAGCCGAACGCTGAGGTCGCACTGCCGTCCAAAAGTGAAGACGTCATTGAATCACCTCGTGGGAGTGTTGTGCTGCCTGCAGTTGTTGGTGCGACAACAGGCGCTGTCGCCGCTGCTGCCTTGGCTGACAGCCACCAACCTGGCGAGACAACGTCGGAGTCTGCTCCGAACGTGGTTGTAGCAACGACGACCACGTCGGAGACGGTCGAAGAAGAGTCTCAAGGAGGATTTTGGGGCTTCTTTGGCAAGTCAGAGCCGAAGAAACCGCGCGCAGCCCCAAGCGAGGCACAGCCAGAGGAGGTGGAGAAGGTTGAGGAGGTTGCTACTGTGGAAGCTCCTGCTTCTCCCAGCCCTGCTGATCACGAAGGCGAGCTGGAGAACCCTGGCACTGCCACGCTCGATGAGGTTAATGCGTCGCAGGATTCGGAGGAAGAGAAGACGCCCGTCGGCTCTATCGTCGATGCTCACACCGACATTGTCGATGTTTCGGAGCCCAAGCCTGCGGCTGAGACCGTCACATCTCCTGAGGTTTCTCCCAAGTCTCCACGTGATACCGATGCGCTTCAAACTGCTGCGCTTGTTTTCTCCAAAGCCCCTACCACAACTGCGCCAGCTGCTGCTGGCGCAGTTGTGGTAGGGGCTTTGGAGACTAAGGAGCCTCACTCGCAGCTTGCTGCTCACATCTCGACGTCCGAGAGTGGGGAGGTGCCTGTTGATGAGGAATCTGCAGCTCCAGTCGACATTGCTGCTCCAGACGTCACCCCTCTCGTCGTGACAAGCACGCAGGCCGTCACCGTGACGACGGAAGAGTCCGAGTCGCCCTCCAACGTCCCTCACCGCAAGACTGGACGCAGTATCTGGAAGTTCTGGGGCGGCGACAAACCGAAGTCGCCGCTGAGTGAAGAAGAGAAGCTGAAGGAGGAGGAAGAGCGTCTTGTTGGTGCCGCTGCAGTCCCCATAGCTACCACAAGTCTGAACACCGAACAGCAGGTGTCGACTACTGATGCTGTCGGACACACCCCAGTGCTTAGTCCTCACCAGTTCTGGCGCCAGCAAGACCAGCAAAACCCGACCCAGCTCTCGTACGCAGCAGCCGAGGGTGCCAAGTACGGCCCCGAGTCCAAGTTCGAGCCCATGTCTGCCGCGGACAAGCTCCGCTCGCCTGTTGCACGCAATCAAGTTGCTGTCGTCGAGTCTCCGCGAGACAAAGCAATGGCTGCTGGGATTCTAGTGACCTCCGTGACCACAACGACAGTGGAAGAAGAGGAGGAGAGGTTCGAGTCTGGACACCTTCATCGCTCGGCTGTCGATGCTGTGGATATCGCGGTCGTGACCGAGTCCCAGCAGCCTGTTGAGCGCGAAAGCGTCGAGCGTGAAGAGTCCAATGACCAGAAGCCTGCAGCTGCTACCGCCGCCGTCGTACAGATTGAGGAGACTCGCAGAAGTATCCCGTCCGATGCCACGCCCACGCACGTCGGAGCGGCTGCTGCGCCTCAGCGGAAGCAGATTCAGATTCGAGACAGTGAACGCCGCACGACGGTGTTGATCGACGGTGCCGAGCCGGATATCGAGCTGGACGAGCACTACGTTGAAATCGCGAGTCCCCGACCCAGTCACAGCCTCAACGACGAAGACGCGTGGGCTGTCACGCCGTGCTCGCTTGCGTGGAGTCATCTGCGCCTGAACCGGAAGAGCTGGAAGACCGGCACTTCTCCGTCGGGAAGCACCGAAGTCGTTCTGGACGATGTGAGCGGGTCACTGCAGGCCGGTGAGTTCCTGGTCATCACCGGTCCGTCGAAGGACGAGAGTCTCGCTCTGCTCTCGTGCCTCGCCGGGTATCAAGACGCGATGGAGGGCAACGTGACGGTCAACGGACGGCAATGGAACCAGAAGATGAACCGCTACGTCGCCTACGTCATGCGCGAGGACCTGTTCTACGAGACGCTGACGGTACACGAGCACCTCGTCTTCCAGGCGCAGCTTCGTATGCGTCGCACGCACTCGGACGAAATGTGCTTGGAGCGTGTGGAGCGTGTCATGGAGGACATGGGGCTGTCCGACTGCCGGGACAAGTTGATCGGTAGTGGCATCTCGCTTCGGGGCATCACGCGGGGCGAACGCAAGCTGCTCGCGCTGGCCACTGCGCTGTTGACAAACCCGTCCATTGTGCTGGTAGAGGAGCCCACCGACGGTCTCGACACGTTCAGCGCCGATAAGATCGTCGCCAAGCTGCGGTGGCTCGCGTTCGAGAAGCGGTTGACCGTAGCGGTGACGCTGCATCACCCGTCCTCGCACTTCTACGGACTCTTCGACGTGCTGTACCTGCTGGCCGATGCTTCGTGTGTGTACGACGGCAAGGCGGCGGACTGCGTCGCCTACTTCTCGACCATCGGGTACCAGTGTCCCGAGTACATGAGTCCGATGGACTACTTCATGCTTCAAATGGTCATCGGCGACGGAGCATCGGACGACGAAGGCGTTGCTCGGGTCGACATGCTGAAGCGCGAGTGGGCGAATCGCAACGCTGCAGTGTACGCTGACAACGCCGCGCGAGCGGCGGCCGCAAGCGAAGACGCTGTCGTGGACGACTACGACCGCAAGAACCGCTACTACCACATGGGGTGCTGCGGTCAGCTGTGGCTGCTGTGGGCGCGCCACGTCCGTCGACTCTCTCGCTATGGCTTCGTCTTCTGGTGGCACCTGCTCGCTGCGCTGTTGATCGGCGTGGTCTTTGGACTCGTCTACCTGCAGCTCGACCTGAACGACCAGAAGGGGATCCAGAACTTCGCCGGGTGCTTCTTCTACGTGGTCGTGGTGCACATGCTCTTCATCGCCTACAGGACGTTTGTCTTCATGCCGAGGGAGACAGCCATCGCTCTGCGAGAGCGTCAGGAATACCGTGGAGGCTGGTACCACCTGCTCTGTTGGAACGTCACCAAGCTCGTCGCTGAGCTTCCGGCGCTGATCATCCTTTCGATCGCCTTGTTCGTGCCCGTGTTCTTGCTCGTCAGTATCGGTCACGGCTTCAAGCTCTACGTGTACATGCAGATCGTGCTGGTGCTCGCTGGGTGGGCTGCGATCGGCCTGGGATTCCTGACGCTCGGCGTGCTGCGCCATGTCACACTCGCGTTGATCGTGTACGCCGTGTTGCTGGTGTTGTTCGTGGCATTCGGTGGTCTCCTGATCAACGTGACGGACATTCCGGACTGGCTGGTGTGGCTGCATTACATCTCCCCGGTCAAGTACAGCTACGAGGCCTTGATGAAGCTCTTCTGGAAGCGTGTCGACTCGATCGATTGCGACTGGACTGTGGAGGGCTGCGTGGCTCTCACGGGTGACGCAGTGCTCCAGTACTACAGCATGGAGAGCCGCTCGGCTCTGGGCGACTCGCTTATCCTGTTCGCGATCTGCTTCGCCTTCTTCTTCTTCGCCTTCTGGTTCCTTCTTGCGCTAGCGAACAAGCGCGTCAGCGGACTGCAGTGGCGCTACGACTGGAGCTTCAAGGGGGCGTTGGGCAGTGCGCAGCAGCGTATCGCCAACGCTTCGACGAGCGAAAAACACGCGGCCACGCGTAGCAGCGTGCACCGCGTCGTTGAGAGGAAGAGTCAACACAGCTCGTCGGCTGCCGAGGCGGAGAACTACTACATCCGCGTCGAGACGCCGCGTGTTGGCGCCCACGGAGTCTGTGACGCGCCCGCGATCACCTTGGGCTGGAGCAGCTTGTGGCTCAAGGCTCAAAGCGACAAGAAGACCAAGAACGACCAGCAGTACCTGCTGAGTGACGCTAGCGGCTCGGCCAAGTGTGGCGAGTTGGTTCTCGTGACGGGTCCATCAAGCGAGTCGAACGTGGCGCTGTTGGAGAGCCTCGGTGGACTCCAGAAGCGTCTGAAGGGCAAGGTGACATTGAACGGCGCAGGGTCCGGGCCGCAGAAGACTGCGGAGCGCGCTGCGTACGTCGCGCGCGACGACTTGTTCTACGAGACGTTGACGGTGGAGGAGCACGTTCAATTTCAGGCTCAGCTGGTGGTTGGCAAGTCCAGCGGATGCTGCGGACTGAGCTGTGCTGGTGAACTCGAGGCAGAGCGTGTGGAGATGGTTCTGGACGAGCTGGAGCTCGCATCAAAGCGCCACATGCTCATCCGCTACTTGTCTGCTGCTGATAGCAAGATGCTGGCGATTGCGACGGCGTTGCTCACGAACCCGTCGGTGTTGCTGGTTGAGGAGCCCACGCGCGGAATGGACTTCTACTCTTCGCAGCGCGTGGTGTTGAAACTCCGCCAGTTGGCTCGTGGAGGACGCACGGTGCTGGTGACGATGACGCACCCGTCCTCGCACCTGTACGCGCTGTTCGATGCACTGTACTTGCTTGCCGGTGGAGCAGCCGTGTACCATGGCAAGGTGCGGGAGGCTGTGCCGTACTTCGCCTCACTGGGCTACCCGTGCCCGCAGTACATGAGCCCCGTCGACTACTTCATCCGCCAAGTATCCGTGGGCAATACCGGCCAGGCGACGCTCTTCAAGGAGGCTTGGTCCACGCGATACTCGGAGTTGTGTCTGGCGGACAACGGTGACGAGCAGGAAGACCAGCAGAGCGCGGGTGCTATTCGCCGTCGTGTTGGATGCTGCGGTCAGCTATCGCTGCTCTTCCAGCGTCACGTGCTGCGTCTTGCTCGCTACCGCGCTGTCTTCGGCTGGCACGCGCTCTGGATGATCGTGCTCGGTGTGCTCTTCGGACTCATCTTCCTGCAGCTGGATCTGGACGAGCAGCAGGACATTCAGAACTGGGTCGGTGCCTTCTTCTTCATCGTCGTGCTGCAGATGCTGGTGAACGCGTACAGGACGTTCGTGTTCCTGCCGCGCGAGATGGCCATCGCCGAGCGCGAGCACCGAAGCGGTCGCTACTACATGGCGTGCTGGTACCTCACCAAGGTGTTCACGGAGCTGCCGGCGATGATGGTGCTGTCGATTCTGCTGTTCGTGCCGGCCTACCTGTTGATCGGCATCGGCCACGGCTTCAAGCTCTACTTCTTTATGCAGCTGGTGATGTGGCTGGCCGCTTGGAGTGCCGCGGGCTTGGCGAGTCTGCTGCTTGGTCTATTCCGTCGCGTGCGTGTGGCGTTGATCGTCTACATGCTGCTGATGATCCTGTTCGTCGTCTTCGGTGGACTGCTGATCAACGTGGACGACGTGCCGGACTACCTCATCTGGCTGCACTACATTTCGCCGGTCAAGTACGGCTACGAGGCGCTCATGAAGCTCTTCTGGGGCCGCATCGCCTTCCTCGCCTGCGGTGGCGGCGATGGCAGTGGAAGTGGCAGCGTTGCGTTCGCTGGTACTGTGGGCGACGACTACGCGTTCAGCCAGTCCGGCTCGGGCTCGCTCGCGGACGATGACGGGTGCATTGCTCACTCGGGTGATGACGTACTGTCGCACTACAGCATGGAGTCTCGCGATGCGCGCAGCGACAGCATCATTCTGCTGGAGCTCACGGTGCTGTACTTCTTCGTCGGCTACGCGTTGCTGTCGCTGCGCTGGCGTCAGTACAAAACGTGCCAGCAGCGGCATTCGACGCAGAACGCTATCGACAACTAGATAGATGATGACTTTGTGTGTAGGAATAGTTGGATATTGCGTACTTCGTACTACATGAAGTGGAATGAATATTATGAATTTGAGCTGGTTTGTCGGGCTAGGCGGCTTGGTCAAGAATTAACCGACACTCTGGCGTAACTCGAGCGTCGCCGAAGAGGAAAACCAAGTCGTCAAGGTTCTTCAAGAAGTGCATCATTGGGGTTAGTAGATCAGAGGTGTGGAGCACGCTCTGCATGCGCACCCGCTGATTGTCCCACTTGAAAACTGTCGAGCTGTGTACCATAAATTCTCGTCCTAGCAGCTTGGAAGCAATCGCGTTTCCTCTGGCACAAGTTTGCCAAGTGCGAAAACACGCGACGTAGCGTGCACTCAGTGATGACGATGCGGATCTTGCATGTGGCGATGGAGGACGGAGTCAGCAGGACCAACGTCAAAGCGAACAATTTCAGCATCGAAGTCTGGCAGCGTAAGTGGCGTCAGCCTCCATCTTTCCAGCACCGTTTCAATGCCGCGTCCGGCGTGAACGACCACGTCCTCTGTCATTGTCGCCAGTACAAAGTCTCGTTGCACAATCGATTCCCACGGACCGACGGAGCCCGGCGGGTTGCACAGCTCCGATTGTGGTGCGTATGCCTTCAGGCCGAAGCGGAAAATACGGAATCATTCGGCTGCCACACTGAACGGTGTAGTGCTGTCCAGAATTCTAAGAGAAATTCTCATGCGCTGAAGCTCTAACTTCTCAACTTCTTGCCGCAGCAGTGCGACATCCTTCTCGAGAGCGTCTGCGTCGTCTCGACCCCTCTTTCTGTAGCGGATTTGGATCAGCCAGCCGTCGACGGTTGCGTTTGAGTTGTCGTGGACTTAGTTCATGGCCAAGACAAGTGTTCAACTGCATGGCGGGACTCAAAGTGGCAGTCGTCTGGACCGCGGCTCCTGCCGAGGGAACCGATCTCGTATTTTGTTCGTAGATTGGTCTGGGCGCTGGTGAATTGTTGCGGATTATTGCTTCGGTTATCGAGGGATTGCACTCATCACCGATTGTCGTGAGAGCATCTTGAGCATGAGATGAAGACTTGACACGCAGCACGACGGTGCCGATGACGGCGTCACTCAGCCGGTCGCTGTTGGGCGGGTGGAGCGTGCTTGTGTGCATCCCTCGCCGCTGGCGTTGCTACGTGTCGAATCGAATTTGTATATGGCGTGAAAGTGACCAGCGACTCGCTGGGCAGCGAGATGTTCGAACCATAGATTGCAGGACTATCCGGATACACATAACGCAACTTGAGCTTGCAACATCGGATCAAGTCGGCGGAAAAAAAAACAAAGCGATTCCCGCACCAGGCTGTGACAACCTCAATGTTGTAATGTTACTTGTATAGGAGGTTAAACTTCTTGCAATCACAGTTCCACACATTTTGTTCATCACTCCTTTTCTTTCGCCTTTGCTGTACGAGCAAAATTTGCGATTCCAGGAAGCACTCAGATATGACCACAAATTCTAGAGCTTCTTCGCGACTTTGTTTGAAAGAACTACGTAGTATTCAAGACGATCCATACCGAAGCCGATGCTACTGCTACCCAGCAGGAAAAATACCAGTACTGCAACCACATCACACCTACGCATCGACACTGGCGTCCTTGGAGTATGTCTGCGAGGCCTTGCGACTTCTTCGTCCTCGTCCTCATCTTCGTCGTCATAGTCACTGTAGACCTCATCGTCCCAGTGTAGTGTTTGGTGGTGCGAAAGTACACTTGACGAAGAAGTGGAGGACCAGCAAATGAAAATATCTGGGAAATCACGCGTTGATCTAGGCCACCCACCACCGGCTCGCTATGCGATGTCCGGCGAGCTCTCTTGCTTCTCGCCGCTTCTGCAGGTGTCATTCTGGCCGACACCGCACTTAGAATCGCGAGTTTTACATCTCGGGGAAGCTTGGCAGCGCGATCAATAGGTTTGCGGTGTTGCTTTTTCAACGCAGTGCCATATTTGTGGTGGGTGATCCGTTAGCATGAGCACGTCGGGGTGGTAAGTGGCCTTCTATTTGAGTATTGTTAGTTTCCTATAGAAGTATTTAGCATGAGCACGTCGAGGTACGCCAGGTGTCGATTCACAGTCAGCATGCACGTAATCGCCTTCATGTCATCGGGCAGCTTGTCAAAATCATAGCCACCAGCAACGCGTCTCCAGCCCTTGCATTTATCGTTCAGATGGAACCTTAGTCTGCGTACAATCTTCGAGAGTGGATTGTTCGTGTCGCCTAGATCTGCTGCCAGTGCCTGGACGTTGTGCCAGTTGCACTTTATCTCGGGTACCGGGGTATTGTTGTAGCGGTAGTCGCTTAAGTCGAGCTGAACGCCAACTATACCACCGCGGAGAGACAACTTGTGAAGGTTGGGGCAGTGCCGCAGAATCAGGTTCTCGTCGATATCTGCTCGTGGTCCGTCGAGTGTCAAGTCCTTCAGAGTCGACCCAATTGCGGCGAGAAATTGGGGCAACCCATCCGACGTGGGATAGGTGTCTTCTTCTTTGTTGAATCCGATCTAAGTGTCTTGATGCTCGTGGACGAGTTTCGATGGTGCTGGCCAAGTCAAATATCAGATCACCACGCTGGACTTGGCACCTACCAAGGCCAGGAATCATGGCGTTTACCCAGTCGCTCTCGCCATCGTCGCTGAAAGTACGAACGCAACGGATAGCCGATTCGGTCTGGATCAGTAGTTTGTGCTTATCATCCATAATGAGCTGCCCGTGTGAGAATTTCCAGCGTATAGGAGCACCGCTCTTCAACGTCGCGTTACGCTCCTCAACAACACCAGCAGATGTACCACAAAGAACTTCTTCAGGATGCTCAGAATTCAGCACGACCAAGAAAGATCGCATGCCCCTGTCACGTCGAAAAAAGTCCATACAACCAGCCACTTCCACTCCTTACCCGACATGAAAGTCCTCTTTTCAGCCCGTAGCGAAAACTTTTTCGCGTTCTGATTAACTGTTGTACGGATACAAGGCCGCGGTGCGCAGTGTAGCAGGCGTGGTCGGTCGGAGTGGGAAGTAGATGGAAAGATGTAGAATGAATTAAGTTTTAGTGCTAGATGCTGCAGTCTGCCTGCTCTGTGGTGGGTAGTTATGAATCCCCTTACGCTTCAACAGGCGGTCCGCACCAACCAGGCGGTTCAGCAACGTCGCTAGTTGACCGGTTCGTGCAACACTCCTCGTCGGATCATACTTGCGTCGATCGGCATCAAACGCAATGCGCTCATCATCTGTTGGTGTAGCTGGGCTCCAAGCGGTTTGGTGAGGATGTCGGCCTTCATGTGCGTGGTTGGGCAATATTGAACGCGCACGTTTCCTTTCTTGAGAACGTCCCGGATGAAGTGATATTGTATGTTGATGTGCTTCATTCGTTGTGACGTTAGCTCGTTCTCCATGGTCTTGATCGCGCTCTGATTATCCACTTCAAGGACGATTGGCGCATCTTGGGGGCGGAGTCGCAGCTCTGCCAGCAACTGCTGAATCCAAAGACGATTTCGTAGAGCTGTTTCACCGGCGATGTATTCTGCTTCAGCCGTGGATAAGGTTACCGTGGACTGCTTCTTTGAGTGCCAAGATTCAGGCGAGCCGTTGATAACCAGAACTCCTCCTGAAGTCGACTTGGCGTCTTTCTGATCACCTGCCCAGTCGGCATCGGAATACATCACGGGATGTGGTGTTGCATTTGGCTGGCTGCTGTACTGGAAAAAGATATCTGTTGTTGCAGTGCCTTTCAGGTACCGGAGGAGATGTTTCACTGCTCGCCAGTGACTCATAGTCGGCTGTGAGACGAACCGAGCCAAGTAATTTACGGTCATTTTGATATCTGGTCTGGTGCAGTTGCTGAGCCACAACAACGAGCCGATGGTCTCACGCATTGCTTGTGTGTCCAGGAAGGGGGGGATCGGCATCACTTGCCGTGGTGCTGTTGCAGGATACCATGGGCGTTTTCACTGGTCTGCAGTCTTCCATGCCAGTTTTTGATTGCAAGTCAGCCACGTTCGACTGTTGATGAATGAAGATTCCGTTGTCAACGTGTTCCACGTTGAGCCCCAGGCATTTTGTCGCCATACCTAGGCCCTTGACGTCGAATTTCTCATGGAGCATTATCATGGCCTGGTCTACGTGGACTGGGTCTTGACTCACGATTAGTAAGTCGTCGACGTAAAGTCCGAGGACTGTCAGCTTCTCGTCAAGAACGCGATAGTACGGATCCAGTCGGGTTTGGCGAAATCCACACTTGAGGAGGAACTTATCGATCAATTCTTTCCGCAGCCGGCCGCTTTGTTTGAGGCCGTACAGGCTCTTTTTCAACAGGAGACCTTCTCCGTTGGGAAGCTTCAGACCTGGTGGGGCTCTCATCAGGATCGGTTTATCCAAGTCTGCCTTTAGGTACGTCACCTTGGCGAACCTTCTCTCTCTAGATTGCTGCTAACACAAACATAAAGCGGAGACTGGTCATCTTGAGAACGGGGGAGAACGTCTCGCTAAAATCAATGCCGAATTTCTGCGTAAATCCGCGTGCGACCAATCTTGCTTTGAACCTCTCAAGCTCTCCTGCGCTGTTGAACTTTACTTTAAAAATTCATTTGCCCGAAATGGTTGATGTACCAGGGGGAACATCGACGACATCCCACGTGCCGTTTTTGGCGATTGCGGCCAGCTCCTACTGAATGGCTTTCTTCCACTCATTGTGATGTGGGTTGGCCATTGCTTCAGCGTAACTCTTCGGTTCTTGGATTGTACTTGCCGTTTCAGCTGGTGTATCAGAATACTGCAATGTCAGCGTCGCTGAGCTTCCTTCCGACGTGAGCGCGGTGATGAAGGACCCAAACGTGAACATGGCTGTTGCTGGCTTGGCGAATTCTTTGATAAACGATTCGGGTAACTCGAACTCCGCCTGCGTCAGAGGGCGGCTCCGCCTGCTGTCGCCAAATACATCACGAATACTGCGAGAAGAGATTTCATAGCCAGCGTCCACGTGTTTGCCGATGTCACTGTCGGAGTTAGTGGATTCAGCGTCGCTTGCTGGTGTCGAGGGTGAAGATATCGCAGAGCCAGAATTGTCCGTGGCCCTGTTAGCTGCGTCAACTTCATTGATCAGGGTTGCAGCTCAATTGGCATCCAGTCAGTCGATGTTTTGCACGTGAGTGGTTGTTTTCACACGCTTCTTGAGGGGGAGGTATACGATGTAGCCCTTCTGCTGCATGTCGATCCCGAGAATAACGGCCTTTTCAGCACGCTTTTGCAGAGTCTTCCCCTTTTTGTGTTGGATGTGCGTCGTGCAGCGTGAACCAAACTTGAGAATGTGCGACACATCGGGAACTTGACCTGTCAGTAATTCCAATGGTGTCTTGTAATCCGGGTTTGCTCTCGTGGGGAGTCGATTTTAATGTAGCTGGCGTACTTCACCGCATCACCCCAGAAACGCTTAGGTAAGTTTGCGGTCCATAACATCGCTCGAGAAGAGTCCATGAGCGTACGATGAAATCTTTCAGCCTTCCCATTGGAAGCTGACGTTGATGGAGCACTGTTCGGATGAATAATTTCGCGCAATTGGAATAGGTTGCGTCGTTCACCATTGATGAACTCTCCGCCACCATCCGTATGGACACATTTGAAAACTGCGTCTCGAACTCGCCGATGAATGACCGAATATGGCCTGCCGCCTCCTTTCTGCGTGTCAGTAGGTAGATTCGATTGAAGCTGGAGCCATAGTCGACGATCGTTAATACATGCTTGTTACCATTGCGGTCTGGGTCGAGGTCGACCTTGACATCCATGCCAAGGGTTGCGCCGACTATATCTGTTGGCGCAGACGTGGATGTATCGGTGCGGGGCTGCGCACGCCGAGCTTGCTTCGCCTCAGAACAGCTCATGCAGAATTCTGCTTTCCGATTCGAGAGTCGACCATCAACCAGCCCTTTGTCTGCGAGGCGGAGAAGGTCTTGGTAGTTAATGTTCCCTAGGCGCTCGTGCCACTTGCGAAGCGTTCCATCAGATACTTGCGCAAAATGGGCGGACCCGGTTGGAGCCTCGACGTCGAGCTTCCACAATGTGCCATCACCGTTTGCCGTGCCCACAACCCGCCCAGCGGCGTTCATGATGATGCACTGAGACCCAAAAACGCAGTAAAGGCCGTTCTGGACAAGGTTCTTCACTGAAATGAGATTTCGACTGAGTCCTTCGGCCACGTACACATCTGTTAAGAGTATCGCCCTTGGTACCTTGTCAACGTAAGTTGTGACGATGCAGCTTCCCTTCTCAAGAGCTGGAATGATGTCCCCGTTTGCTACCTTGATATCGAGCCAAGCTTCTTCTAGACCAAAAAGCATTGATCTATCACCGCACATGTGATGAGTAGCACCAGAGTCGAGGAGCCAGGAACTTTGCGAGGCTGGTTTACTCTGTTTCTCCACCAGTTTAGAATCGGACGGAGCTGCGATGTGTTCACCCGTCGTGTCGGCGACACAAATTTCTCCGTCGTTGCTGTCACTATTGCTTGGGTTTCATCATCGGCTGCTGCCAGGTGTGCACCTCCATTAGCGAGTTGCTTCGCTTTTTCAACAACCGGGCAATTCATCATCTTGTGCCCGTCCTTACTGCAGATAAAGCATGTTATGCTTTCTCGGGCCCCGTGCCCTTCTCCAGCACTCTCGAGATGGTTGTTCTGAGTCATTTGAGGTGGACGTTGTCGGTCGGGACGTTGCTTCTGGGGTCGTTGCTGCTCTTGGGTAGATTGTGGTCGTCGTGCGGCATAGCGACGACCGTCACCACGTAATTTGTACAGCAGTGCAAGTGCATTATCCGCTTGCTCAAGTTTGTCGCCACTTTCAGTGTCTACACAGGAGAACAGGGGCGAGTTCGGGGCAGGAATTGTTGCAGAAAACTTGGAGGAGCAGGAGCGTTTGATCTCCACTCATAAGACCTTCAATAAACTTCAGGTACTCCAAGTAGTCAATCCAAGTGTCACCCTGTCTCTTGAAGCACTTGAGTCGATCCGTGAGTTCTAGCTGTGTGAGACGGCAGCCGTACTCCGTCAGAGCTCCGAACGACATGGGTTCTTCGTGTTTTCGGGTCCACTCAGCACTTTTCTAGTGGAAGTACCTGGCGGCTTTCCCATCGAGGAAATTGACAATCACTGACGTATTTAGCTCATCCGTCCAGGTGGAGCCGTTCACAAGTGACTCGGTCCGAATTGCGTGTTCGTGCTCCTTCAAGAAGTACTCGAATCCAGCCCCAAGGCTTGGATAGACTTCGGCCCCATCAAACTTTCGGCACTGTATGTCCTTTATCTTCTGCTTTCTTGGTGACGGGGGAGCTGTATGCATGCTCACGTCAGACACCGATTCTTTAAGCCGTTTGTTCTACTCGCGCAAGGCACGCAGCTCCTCCTGCATCTGCGCAATCGTGCTCATCAGGTCTGTAGTGTCCATTGTAGAGTTGGACGCGACCGGTGTGGGTAACCCAAGTGGTGATGGGGGGAACGGCTCCAATTGAGGTTGTTCAGGTGGGTTGAACGTCAGATTTTCCAGTAGATCCGACAGATCAGTGCGACCGTCGCCCTCTTGCTTTTTCGGTGGTTCCAGCTTGCTGGTAGTGGTTCTTCACGACAACGTACTGCCTCGCAGTACGCTTGGTGATACTTGCTCCTCGAGCGGTTGTAGGCGTCCGAGTTGATGGCGCTTGACTTCAGCAGTTGCTCCTCGAGCGTGTTTTGTTGAGCGATCGAGGGGTCTCACCCCACGTCTTGTACTTCAGTGGTCGGGTCGCACCCTGGCCACAATCGTCCGGCCGACTTGGGTGGGCTCAAAACCTGTTGTACGGAGACAAGGCCGCGGTGCGCAGTGTAGCAGGCGTGGTCGGTCGGGGTGGGAAGTAGATGGAAAGATGTAGAATGAATTGAGTTTTAGTGCTAGATGCTGCTGTCTGCCTGCTCTGTGGTGGGTAGTTATGAAAACCCTTACGCTTCAACAGGCGGTCTGCCCCAACCAGGCGGTTCAGCAACGTCGCTAGTTGACCGGTTCGTGCAACATTTACCACCAACGCCGACATGATCGCCGCAAAACTTTCGCTGCCCATGCCAGTGTACGACGTGAAATCTACGCCATTCACCTGCCGAGGGCTTCCATCTCGAATGAAAGCCCCGCGGTCAGCGTAGTTTCTCGTACTTGCTTGTTTCGGATTACGCCGATCCCAGTCGAACGACCAATAAACGTGAAGATAACTTCAACTTGACGCTGATTCGACTCTCGTTCATTCACTGAATCCTCGATACTTTACTTGAAATCGGACGGCAGAGCTGGGAGAACACATTCGACTTTGACCTGTTGTGCAACGGAAACACCTTAGTTTATGATGCCAGAATGCGCTAAGGAGGATCGCTCTTTGGACAGCAACCTGCAGGAAGAAAAGCCTAGATTGGACAACTTCACCCCAGAGAAAGCGTATTTTGGGGATGTGTCTGTCGATAAGCCGATGCGGGTGTTCAAGGACATTTATTTTGGTGGGCAGAGGAGAAGATCCGCAACAGGTGGCAGAAGTCCGAGCATAGTGTGGGATGCGGTTGGGCTCGGCTAATTGCGC
This sequence comes from Phytophthora europaea, assembly GCA_030463285.1. Classification (NCBI taxonomy): domain Eukaryota; phylum Oomycota; class Peronosporomycetes; order Peronosporales; family Peronosporaceae; genus Phytophthora; species Phytophthora europaea. The sequence continues at coordinate 20,591 of JAHQIV010000040.1, read as the reverse complement.
TGCACATTTGTTCTCAAACCCATGGCCGCGGAATTCGACGACTGCATGATGAACACGATGCACAGGACAGAAGAAAGTACTTGGTCACCTAATGAAGGCAGTATCCATCGCCAGCGCGCAATCACCAATGGTTGCAGGCAATACGAGATACAGCAAGTGGATCAAGGAGACAGTCGCTTCAATGTGATTTTTCGTTGCGATCTTCCGAGTGCGAGGCGATACGCTCGAGGCGATTTCGCACAAAGACTACGCCAAGAAATTTAGCAAGCACCTCCTCCAGCTCATCAAGAGATGTATCCAGCCATTTCGAGGGTGCATGATCGGGTTTCTGAGCGTAATTTCATCGCTGCGGGCCTCAAGCCATGAATAGAAAAAAATGCAAGTTCACATCTCCAGAGGCTGAACGAGCTCTCTGCGATCTGAGCCAGCACGTTTTGTCCAATATTTTCGAGTTTGCAGCCGGTCGTGTAGTTCGACAGGTGTATGTCCACTCCCAAGACGGGTTGGATTGGGATTCGCAAGACGAGGGTTTCTTCATTTTGTAGCGATATAAATTTGAGAATCTGGACGATGAGTGGATTTAGTTCGTGGGTATAGAGGGAACTCTTGCTCACCGCATGTACTCATTTCCTGAAAACTTCGTAGGCGACTAGAGAATAGTAACGGATCGAAAGCTGAAATGTTCGGAACCTACCGCAGTCATCTACTTATTTCAATCATGCTGTTCGTAGATTGATTTTCTCTCACAGCAAAGTGAGAGCAGCCATGGATATCGATGAGGAAGAGCTGCGCGTCGTCCAACCGCCACGCCTTGGTGACACCAAGGTAGGCGCTGCTGGGGGCACGCAGCGTCTTCCTGACAATCTGCCGATGGAGGATTCTTATCTAGAAAAAGAATTTTTCGTTCGTGACTGTTATCCCTTCTACTACGATTTGATCATCAACGCGCTGTACAAGCAGGACCTGTGGTGTGTTACATCACCGGAGCTCCAGGTAGCGTTGGCTTTCCTTTTGTTTCCACGAAACGTAGGGTGAGGTACTTACTTCGCTTGAATTTACAGGAACCGGTAAGTCGCTCTTCTGCGCCTACTTCTTTGAGCGTTTTCGACAAGAAAGACTGGACGATGACTTCACCATTGCTGTGGCGACTACCACAAAGTCCGGGCAAATGCGAGCCGCCGCTTTTAGAAGAGATTGTCCAGTTAGAAAGACTGTCGGACTTCCTTCGTACGAATTTTTGGAGAAATGATAGAAGATGCCGGCGAGAACGTCCTTCACCTGAGCGACGGACCGCCCTCATACCGACCGCTCTACCCAACGAAATTCGTGGGTTTTACAAGCCCGAATGAAGATGAAGGTTGACTCGACGAAATTCGCAGAATCGAGGTCAATGCGACGTTTTACATGCCGACGTGGGTTCCAGACGAGCTATGGGAAACTGCCACACGTCTCGGATACAATTTGCTGACTCGAGCAATAGTCGCTGATCGCTTTAAGAAGTTTGGGGGAGTGGCTCGTGAGTGTCTCGCCAACAATGAAGCGCTTGTCAGAAATGAATTGGGATGGCTCGAAGCGACTATTTCAGATTTTGCTAACGATGAAACGGGCACTATGACAGCGATGACAGGTACGGCGACAGGAAAGCACCACCGACTGCGCCATCTTGTGCCAGTCAGAGATGACCCGTCACGTTTCAAAGTTCAGATCGCATCGGACATTGTTTCCCTCAAGCTACTGGAGGAGATCAGTAGCGCACCGTTCGAAAAGCGCAGCGAGCTCATACGGACTCTTCTTCGTTGCATTTCGGAAGGATCAGCGTTTCGCGGCTACCTATTTGAAATGAAAGCGCATGAAGTGCTGGTGCGGGGCGGTACAATTGACGTTTCTAGCCTCAAAGAGAATGGACTGGGGGAGCACAGGACGTTCAAGTGCAAGGAGAGTGAGGGCTTCTTCTTCTTTCAGCCGACGGAGCTGTCAAAGGCTACGCTGAAACAATCGGGGCCATACCACATTCCTCGGGTGTCCAACCACGAGTCAGTGGATTCGTTTTACTATTCGTACGTGGAAAAACGTTTCCTGGTGACGAGAAATCGCATCCTGCTGTTCCAGATGACAGTGGCGTCGCAAGGGGATCGTGACTGTGCTCAAAAGCATTGGGTTGCTGGACACTGCGATAGCTCATCCGAGAGCAGTGATGCTGGTTTTTGTCGTGCCAAGGTCGGAAGTGATCAAAATCAAGCACACGCAGCAAATTCCGTGGAATGCAACAGCTAACTCCGATAGCGTCGACAACCTTCCGATCGCTGGAGATGCGATGAAGCGTGAGCTGGAGGCCGGTGGAATTAGGACAGTGGGGGACCTCCGCGTGGCTGTTCGCCCCCAAACGCCAGGACAAGAGGAATTATTGAATACGCACAAGTTGGCGGCCTACAAATCAATTCTCAAGAAGTTCGACCAGCGTCAGGGTCGATTGGAACGATGCTGATGAAGATACGACAGTTTGTGTGGGAGATGCCGTAGACGGCGGTGATGGTCATCAAGCTTGATTGATTGGTGCAGCAGTATGCGGCTTCACAAACAATCCGTAGGAAACTAAGCAGGTAGGAAAACACGTTTTTTTAAGCGTACTACTAGTGGTAGTGTCTAATACAGGTCATAGGGGGATCAGGTCACACCTTGCACACTTCTGAGCTCTGTGGCTGCAAGAACAAAGAAGCACTGGTGGCACTGCTCCTGGTTGTTCATTAGGGTGTTCTCGACTATACTAACTTAAAATGCATGAGGACTGGTGCATGCAGACTTCATGAGCGCCCCGCAAAGTTCCCCCCGCCTTGACCTCGACTATATTCGTAAATAATCGAGAGGTTGCGATTATCTTGGGATTGTATGTGACCTATGTGTGACCTAGCCACCTGCAATGGACGCTTTGCTACTAGTGTATATTCAGGACAGCATTAAGACAATTTACAAAGAGAGTTTATTTTTCTTTCTTTGCTGAACATCCGTTCTAGTTGTGGGTGGCGGCCTTTGCAGCCTTCTCGAGGCGGGCATGGTATAACTGGAGGATAGCATCACGCTGCTTGTCCGTAACCTTGAAGTGATACTTCAAACTGTGCAAGATCTCGATGTTGCTCTTTCCTTCCATCCCCTTTAAAAACTGGGGCAGGTACGTAAGCAGATTGAGGTCTCCACCCCTCTCTTCCTGCTTGCTCTCTTGTTTAGTCTCACGAATCCTCAGGGATCGCGTGGACATCATTTGAGCCGTATGAGCTCCATCAGGCAGCACGAGTTTGGCCGCGCTTGCCTGCTCCAAAGCACTGCTCGTGAAGGTTGCATCTGTAACCGCGACGAGGGTGGCTGTAATTGCGAGGAACCCATAGTGCACACGCATTTTGGGTCTTGAAACGGTGAAGCTTGAGGTGGCTGAGTCAGATTGGAGAATGAGTTCACAGTTAGCTGATCGCTACATGTAGTCGACTCAAGGTGGAATTGTAAGGGCCACCTGGTATAACCCATCACGTGCTAAGGCGTCTTGATAAAAAAAAACTGATCAGTGGGAATCAGGAACTTCTTTCAAGGAACGCATTCACAGCCAGGATTTGAAGGGTTGAAGCAAAGAGTCACACATCTGATTCGGCCTACAATGCAGACATTTACTGTATGCATACTTTAATGGTAAAACATAAAAAGAATCGCTGCAAATGCCTAATCTTTTCATGTAAATATGAACTATTGGCCATTAGCATTTTCCACCGTGGCATGTAGCGCCAATACTTAAGTACGTTGGTCACCATTGTCGTTGGTAGCAGTTTTGCTTGATAGTGTGTGCACAGTATTCGTGAGCTGATATTTGTCCTATTTTGTATGCGTACATAAATGTTCTATTTTGACAAACTCCGTTGGGGCACATCCCAAAGTTGTGCATCACTACTCTATATCCACACGTTGACACACGCCAATGGACATACGTACAGCCCCTGTGTACCGGTAATACATGTGTGCTTGGGACAGAGGATGAGCTTCCGTGTTTCAGCTGCACACATAGCTGTCGGTTATAAGGCTTCACCAAAGGTTTGTCTTGACAAAGACCCAATGTACTATAGATCAGATACAAATCCTGATTGTCGCTGCGGCAAAAATCTCCGCGTTACTGAATTAAACCAATAAACACACTTTGGCTTTCCAATTCTCTGTGAATTGTACATTTATACGGTGGAGCAACTCCTTACATCCATTTTGGACCCGCCGTTGGTCAGATGTCCTGCCTTGGTGAAATCATCCCACTAGTCATATTCGGATTCCGCCACACCCTTCACTCTAATTGGTCGTGCTTCAGTATGATTTCGTACGCCACCTAACCGCTGAAACGTTCTCAAAAACAGCGGATTTGGACAGATCTCGCTTATTAATAGCTCAAGGTCTTAGCTAAACGAGAGGTGAGAGGGAGGAGCGCCATCGAGCGAGCCCAGCCTCAACACAGCCCTAGTGGATATACCAAATATTTCACTCAGGAGCGAAACATTCAGTTTCTCGGATAAAAACTGTTTTAAAGCCATAGCTAGTTAGGCCTTGGCTTTGGCCACTGATTAGTTTTCAGAGTAAGGAGTGTACAGTACTACAGCGCCGGGGCTGTGGATCATTGTGAACACGCACATGGAATGGATCGTTCTACAGAAAACTCCGGCTATAGGAGAGGTGTTTGGTCAACCCGACTTCCACTCTTATACATATAGCACTAGTACGTATGCCAAATCATGGATAACTAGAAAATATATATATGTTAAGTCTTAGGTTTTCCCTCTTATACGAGCAAAATACCTACAGTACCAGTACATGTACCAGCCTCTTAGAGCATCTCCAACATGTTTGAGTAAATAAATGTTTTGTACAAGTATAAGATCGTACAGTGCAGCTTTGCTTTTACTCATACTCACCGTAAGAAAGCGTAATACTAAATCTGCACTGCACGTTTTTATACATTTGGTCACAAAATCATTTACGCATAGTGGACCGATTCCCGTAGGATCTGTCGCGGCCATTTTGTACAGATTTCGTACAGGTTTGTATAAAACGGCCACTTCTAGACAACTCGAGTCCGCTGTCGACCCGACAGATTTCTAGATGTATAGATCGAATGGCTAGAATGGTGAAGACCTCCCACTTGCTCACTGAATGACGCTGGCAAACGTAATGCGGATGATAGAGTTCGTCGACGAGTCTACGAGCGTTGCCGCCGCAATGCCGGCGCAGGGCGAGGCCACCCGCAAGCGGTGGCAGCGAGGCAGAAGCAGTCTGATGAGGGCGGATTTGCCACGGAACTCGAGCTCCCTGTAAATACGCCTTCATCAGACTGCTTCTGTCTCCTGCCAGGAAATGACGCTGGTTTTAAGCTGGCCTCGTCCTCCACAGTCACGTTGTGGTATTAGGCTCATTTCAACCGCTAGAACACGGGTGACGGGGCAGCGAGACTTCCCACTCGGTGACACCGGCATGAGGACGTATAATAATTATTACGCAGTCGAAGGCCGTGATAATGTCACGGCCCTCGACTGCCGCAAGACGCTCATTGTACAAATGGCGGGCCCGATCCCATTCGTTCGAGCCACGTGGTTCATCGATGATATTTAGCAGCGACCTAGTATCGGAATCTCTGTAGCCTCGCGGTCCTGTGGGCCCGCCGCGCTTGCTTCCAGGTGCCATGATCGCTGCTGAGTGGTGGGGCTTGCCAGGGAGTGCAATTGACGTGCGTGGGTGAGGGTCACTTCAACTTCCTCGGATATGTGGATCTGTACCAAATCTAGACACCTAGACAGCAATTGGCCTGCGGGCTGTACGAGATCTGTACATGATTTTTTAGACATGAAATCTGTACGAAAATAGACCATGGGGATCGGTCCAGTTTTACTCAAATCCCGGTGCCCTTAAAACATTTATGTCTGTTAATGTATTAATATATTAGTCTGGAAGCAGTTTAGAATAACGCTCTCATATTCTTCTAATCGTATATCCGATTTTACTTGATTTCACTATATAAATCTTTTGGGATCGGTGTAAGGCGCTCTTAAACCTGAATTTCTCCTATATCAAGCGCTCATATGGCCGATGTTCTCTGTATAATATACTTACAGACTGTCCTTTTCACTTTTCACCTCCGAGCCTAGCAAATATTTCTTGCCGCGTTGATGCAATGAATTGGCTTAGTTAATATTGGTATGCGAACTGTGGTCAACCATGTCTTTAATTCATCTAGAGGGATCTATCGCATGACTGGTTACGAACTCGTGAACTAATCATCATTTTCTTAATCATCCCACTCATCATAAGGTTCCCAGTAGTGAGTCGTTTGAAGGTACACGCGACGAAGAAGCGCCGGGCCCGCGAACCCGAAGATCCGGGAAACCACACATTGGTCCAAGCCAGCACTCGCAGATTCGCTTCGCGATGTCAGACGCACTCTCCTGCTTTTAGCTGCTTCCGTTCGTGTCGTTTTGGCTGACAGCACGCTTAGAAACGCAAGTTTGACATTTCGGGGGAGCTTGGCCGGTAGATTGATCGGCTTGAGATGCTGCTTCTTCAACGCATTGCCATGTTTGCGGTGGTCCGTTAGCAAGAGCACGTTAAGGTATACCAGGTGCCGGTTCACAGTTAGCATACGCGTGACGGCCTTCATGTCATCCGGTATTTTGTCGAAATCGTAGCCCCCTTCAACGCGACTCCAGCCGTCGCATCCGTCGTTTAGACGGATTCGCAGTCGACGAACACACTTGGAGAGAGGGTTCTTGGCGTCGCTCAAGTCTGCAGCAAGAGCTTGGATATCATGCCAGTAGTCACCTCGAGCACGCGCTTCTCGGCGTCCCAGACCTCCTCTTCCAAGGCCACCGGCTTGTACTTGATGCGGCGACTCAGAATCTCCAGCCACGGACTCAGGAAAACACCCACGCGTTAAATTTGCATTTTTCCTTTTAGCTGCCTTAGCGAGTCTTGACGCCAGCACACTGAGAGTTTATTTTTGATAACTGGTGGCGCCGACCTTAAACTCGATTATGAGAGTCCTCAGTCTGTGAGACGTAGCGTGTGCCTTGTCCACTCGGTGATACACTAATTTTTCGCGCTCAACCGTGCACCTACCATTGCAGGGATCATCATATTCACCCACATACTTTTGCCTTCGTCGCTAAATGTCCGTGCAAACAAGCCTGGCGCATCACGAAGTAGGTCAGCGCTCAACTCTGAACAAGCATCGGAATCTAATCGAATACGAGCACCAGCTTTTACTTCCACCTCCCACTCATCAATCTCGCCACATGAAGTGTCAAAAAGATTTTCTTCAGGACGATCCCACTACTCCTGCGAAGCAAACCATGTCTTCTTTATCCAAGGCGTCAAGTCCAGATATTGTAAGATTTCCTTCAATGAGACATCGTAGGTGCAATCGAGTAGTTCATTTGGAATACGAGCCGAGGCTTGAGTGGCACTGCTAAGCAGTGCTGTGAAAGACTGGCCCTGTGGGATGTGGTGGGCGGGTAGCAAGCTAGCGGCCTGCTGAGTGACGATCGCTGGATCGTTGACGCTGCTGGGCGTGTCTGTACACGGCGGCTACACAATGAGCTCTCACTAACTGGGTTGCTCTGGCTGCTCGTCCTCGCGTCTGAAAGGGATGTTATCTTCGCACAGGTATTCTTGGCTGACTGTACTGCTGATCCTTGGTACTTAGTTGAACTCTGTCTCTGCAGGAAACCTGAGTATCCTTCAATCTGCGCTTCTCTTCACTGCACATTGTTGCGTTCCGCTTGATCCGTCCGAATACTCGCCATATTCAACTGATGATGATACACACTCTCATCTTGAGAAAACAGCCATTTCCACCAATGCAATCTAGTGGCGGAGTTAGCTGGTTAAGCTAGATGCAGTATTAGTGTCTTGCCCGACTTGTTCTGAACATGGCAGAACAAATTGCCTCAACATCACAACTTCGTATTTGATCATCAACCCACAAATACAAAGTGCCAAGCTGAAGTGGAGTTGAATGCAGATCTAGCTCAAATAAATATGTAGAATTTGATCGTACTTGGGTGCGATAGCAACTATCGAAGATGCTCGTAACCAATTTTTAATACTTCAAGAAAAATACTCTGGACGCGAAATTGTCGGACTTCTCTTTGGGTCCCATGACCATGTAGAGTGCTACAGACGAGAACCACACATTATTATTCACCAACCGTGCCAAAGTCAGCACAGCTCGCTCCGTAAGATCAAATCCGCTCAAGTCTAACGCCAATGGCGGTAGGCCTACCCGTTCGGCCACTCTTTATGCCTTAAACTCTCCCACAGCTCTTTAACCACTCGTTCAGCTCTGGCAAAATTCAGCCACTCCTCCATTCTATCATCAAGGGGGGTTAGATCAAACTTCACAGTAATGGGAATCTCAAAGTGGCGATGGGCGAGTAATGTGTCGGCAGGCAACGGGCGGCGAACGACCATGCAAGGGCAAAACATATCGCACCACGAAGCCAAGAATCTTAAGCGCTGCTCCGACTCCTTGCTATCTTTTCGACAGATGCACCTGGAGGATGGTACAGCTTCAGCTCGAAAATCATTTGCTGCTCTTGCGATTTTTTGGCTGAAAAAAAACTTAAAAGCGGCAAAACTCGCAACAATCAAATCGCCAAAGTCTCCACATGAGGGGGAACATCAGATCCCCGAATCAGTATTGCACATCATCCTCAACGCCAATTTCCAGAAGTGAGGAACAGGCTTCATTTTCTGAGATCTTTGTAGGCGAGACTTGATCTTTACATCATGCAAAAACTTCTTAATGGTTGCCTCTTTCTTTGTCTTCACCTGTTCTCCGATTTGCAAAGGGTGCGTCGGTTCCATGGTATAATGAGCAACACTCGGGGATGGCGAGCCAGCAATAAAGACTCTTTATTTTGCGGAACACTACAAGCGCTAGTAGGAAGCAGAACGCCCGCATCCTGGCACGCGAGGTAAACAAATGGAACTTACTGGAGACTACTATGCGGTGAAAAAGAGTTCCCTCTATACCAACATACTAATTCCACTTCAAATTGTTGGTGTTGTTGTTGTCTACGAAGTAAAAAAAACGAAATTCCGCTATATACAACTGTTGCAAGTTGAGACCTCCCCGCACATGGCTCCTTCAGTTTCCATATCGCTACACAATCAAGAAGCCCTCGGTTTCCGAATCCCAATCCAACCCGTCTTGGAAGTAGAAATACACCTGTCGAATTACGCGATCAGCTGCAAACTGGAAAATATTGGACAAAACGTGCTGGTTCAGATCGCAGAGAGCTCGTCCAGCCTCTGGAGATGTCGACTTGCGTTTTTTCTTTTCCTGACTTGAGGCTTGCAGCGATGAAATTACGCTCAGAAACCCGATCATGCCCAATCGAAATGGCTGGATACATCTCTTGATGAGCTGGAGGTGATGTTTACTAAATTGCTTGGCGTAGTCTTTGTGTTCAATTGGCGCAATCACTTCACAGTATTCCAGGCTTTGATTTTTGTCCAGCATCTTCAGCAGTTCGTCCGCACGCGATTTAAACCCGGGCGGGTTGTAAGAGCCTTGAACAATGCTCCAACCTTCCCAAGCATCTTTTAGCCGCACACGCAGTTGGTGTACGCACTTGTGTAGGGGGTTGGCTGGATCACTAAGATCTGCCGACAGAGCGAAAACATCGTGCCAATGACAGTCGAGCTGAGGAACCGGTTGGTTTCGGGCTCGATACTCGCTAAAGCATAGCTGCACGTCTACCAAACCTCCACAGAGTGATAGTTTCTCCAGGTTGGGGCAATGTTGAAGAATTAGATTCTCATCGATCTCCTCCCATGGGCCATCCAGCGATAAAATCTGAAGAGAAGAACCAACCCTCTCTAGGAAATGAGCAAGGCCATCTGTCTGAAAGGATGTCTTCGCACCATCCTCATTATTCGGGGCTTCAGCTTCTATATCATCCCTGTTGCTATCATCACGGTCGTCGTCGTCATCACCATTATCAGCTTCATCGCGCTCCTCTTTGAATTTATCAAAGCATATCGTAAGCGATGCAAGCTTGTTCACTGGCATTTGCTGGTCATATTCTTCTTGAAACGCCAAATCATTCCGTCGGACCTGACAGTGCCCGAATCCGGGGATCACCACGTTTACCCATTCAGTTTGACCATCATCTGCAAAAGTCCACACACTGTACATCTCGAAAGAAAGCGCCAGAGGACGAGATCCTCTGCGCATTTGGCCTTCGTCATCAATGTCCCATCGAACGCGAGCTCCACTCTTCAACGTAGCTCTTCTCTCGATACCATGATCACCGGAGAAACCAGCTAAGACTTCTTCGGGGTGGTCGGACAATAGCACCGACGACAACGCATCGATATCAGCTACACTCATGCTGTCAATCTCCGTGATTGTAAGAGACTCCACGCCGCACGCACGTTTCGAGAAAACGCCGTAAGCAAGCCACATCCATTTACTTAGACTTATTTTGTCATTGGTGTAGAAGCGTATCCAAAGATTCTTGGTTGTGTCATTGAGGGCAACTGCAGACAGAACCGACCCAAACTCCCAGGCTCCCATCTCGACATCACACTGGAGATTGAGGGTCTGTAGCTGACGCAGCTGTGATTCTTCACCAGACACACCGGTCTCAATGTGGTACGTAGGATTCCTAACTGTACCAGAGCTCGAAGCTCCCTTGAACACACGCGTCATGAGGAGGGCTAACCTCTTCATCCCCGCGGCGTCATCTGCACGATCAGGATACAAATCCAGCTGCAAAAACCAAACATTATCTGCTAGCAGTGTTTGTATCGTCTTCACCGTCTTGGCGTCACAACCTCCGTAATCACACAAAGCAATCATCGGCTGCAGCACAATAGTGCACCGCAGCGTCTTGGCCGTCACCGGCTCCTGCTCCAGACTGCTCCACCTCTCCAGAATCACCTTTTCCGCCGTTGCAATATTCTCCAACTTGAGCGCTTCCTTCTTGGTATCCTGCGAGTAGTGCAATCGCACTGGAACTTCAATATTCACTCCTGGTTGTCCGGGTTTCAAGCTCTCGTCCATCTTGGCGATCTTGGCCAGCGCCCTCACATAATCCCGACTGGGTTCTGTACGGTGACTGGTATCAAAGAACAGCAACAAGCCCAGCCCCAGAGACTCGTCGCCTCTTGTCTTCTTGTTCTCGTTTAGATCAAATTTGAGCACAAACTCAACTGGGACCTCTTTTTCGTACTTTTCCTCCCCTTTCTTGCCCATTTTCACGCGGCATTTCTCCCTCAACAGATGTTTCCAGCCCTTTGGGTCCACGTGGGCCACTGCAGCCAGCAAGGCCAGCGCCTCTCGTACTCTCTGCATCCTCAGCCTAAACTCGGCCTCGTCCTCATCGTTAAGTACGAATCCTTGTCTGTAGCTGCTGCTCTCGTAGCGCTTGGGCAGCTCCACCTGGAGCTGGAACTTGTGCTCAGCCCACGCGTCGTCCAAGCGCTCGATCTTCTTGTACAGGATCGGGCCGTGGAGGGCGGACCACCACTTGGACAGGAAACCCCAGCGCTGCTCCATCACGAGGAGGCGGATTCTCAGATTTTATCCGGAAATTATCCAGGAGTAGAACGGTCGTGATTGGATGAAATGGGTAGCTTCAACTGATAATCACTCTGATAGAGGAAATGGGTACGTTTAACTGTTCATCACTCCGATAGAAGACAGACTTCGAAGCCCAAGGCACTACATGTACCACTAACTTAGTCGTAAATTAAATATGAATTCTGTTGATCCTTGATACTGCTGGAGCTCGTAAGAGCCGATAATGACATGTCTCTTGAAATCGTTGGATTCACCATTCGGTGACAGTGGGGGAGGGGGCTACGCTACTCTTCATCAGTCTCCGAAGAGTATACTCCACCCCAGGCACCTCCATCCTCCCACTCGCTGCTAGGCCAGAAAGGCCGCCAGTATCCTTCGCTGTCGCTGCTGCTGCTGCTGCTGCTGGCGATGCTACGGCTGGAGATGTTAGCAACATTAGGCACCGCACTGGGGCGTTCAGGTTGGATGAAAACCTGCCGAAGAACAGGACGGCATGCAAACGTAAAAATCCGGGAGAGTACGTACTGATCCAGGCCTTGATAAACACGTATCTCCCGCTCATTCCCGCGTGCTCGTTTGGAACCCAGATCTGCAGACTTCTGCTGATACGCCAAGACACTCAAAACTGCCAGTTTGCTATCAATCGATAGGTTCCGTGCTCTGCGAATTGGTTTCTGGTTGTGCTGTCTGAACGCAGCGAATGTGGGCATATGCGGCGAACCCTCGATCTCGAGCAATTCCAAGGTTTCGTTCACTCTCAACATCCGCAAAAGTGCCCCCAGGCATCTGTTCGGTAATATTCGCGTCCAGTTGCCTTCCTTGTGGACTCGCAACTTGTACACACACTTCGTAGCAGCGTTGTCCTTATCACTTAATATGTTTGCGAGCGTGATCACATCGAGACCAGAGCACTTGATTGGAGGGATCGGCGCGCTTGTTTCACGATAATAGCTAAAATCAAGTTGCACGTCGAACAGTTTTCCTCGAAGTGGCAACTTGGACAGATTGGGGCAGCTATGAAGGACATTGTTCTCATCCACCACCTCCAGTCCAGGTCCACCCAGCAGCAAGTACTTCAAAGAACTACCTACTACCGGTAGAAGAGAATCCTCTGGAAAATAATCGTGAGTGAAGTCACGTTACACGAAGCAGCATTGCTAGTTCGCTGTTCGTGAAAGTGTAAGCAGGCTCGCTGAACCTGGCACCAGCTAAAACCTGGAATCACCACGTTGATCCACTCGCTCGCTCCATCATCGCTGAAAGTCCGAACACGTGGAATAGCGTACGAGAATGTCAGTCCTTTTGAAACAAGACGCGCCGTCCCTTGTTTTGTCATTTGCCACCGGATCCGAGCGCCAGACTGCAGAGTAGCTTCCCTCTCTTCGACTTTGCCACGTGGAGTGGAAAACAATTCTTCTTCGGGGTGGTCAGATTCTACTACGGCGGCAAATGCGTTGATATCTGCCGGAGTTACCCTATCCTCCAAAATGAGAGCAAGCGAGTCCACAGATGAATACTCGCACGCTCGACGTGAGAAAAAGGAGTATGCGATCCACTTCCACCAAACTTTTCTCGTGAAATGAGCTGTCGAACTGACCGCTAAACGCAACAAAATATTCGTGGTTGTTCGACAAACGGTCAGCGCTGAACACGTCCTTTCGAAATTACGAACGCCGATCACACCAGAGTCGCACTCCAGTTCGATTGCACCGATCTGCAGAGGATGCCCTTCCTCACTTTGCAAGTTGGACCGAGGGCGATAACGAGGATTCGCTTGTGTCAGTGGGTGACGTGTACTGTTAAATAGACGCGGAATAAGCTTCCCAAGTGCTTCCCTCGCCTTATTCTCGTCAAACCCAATCTGACGAATCAGGTGCACGTCCAGCTTAACCTGGGAGAACCAGACATTGTCATCCAGCAACTTCTCCATGGTCTCAACCACTTCTTGTGTAAGTCTATAGCCATGAAAATATGCAATCATCGGCTCCAGCACAAAAGTGCAGCGCAACGTCTTGGACTCCACCGGCTCCTCCCCTCCACGAGAGTTACGATAATCGTCCCACTGCTGCTGAATAATTTTTTCAGCCTTCGCCATATTCTCCAACTGCAGCATCGTCCTCTCGTCCCGGGCTGAAAAATAAATTTTCACTGGGACCTCAATGTCCACTCCAGGTCGATTTTCTTTCAGCGACGTATCCATCGCCGCGATCCTCTTCAACGTCTCCTGATAGTCGTCACTGGGATGTTCACGATGACCCGTTCCACAAATTTTCACTAAATCGAATTGTCCGGGTTTTTGCTCGCCCAAATGCAAATCCAGGAGAAACCGAACGGGGATTTTCTCCTCAAAAGTCGCTTCTCCTTGGTCCCCCAGATTTAATCCACACAACTTGGTGAGACAGTATCTCCATGATTCGTAATTCACGCGCTCCACGGCAGCCAAAAGAGCGAGAGCCTCGTAGGCTTCCTGAAATTTGGATTTGGGGGAGAATATCCGCCCGAGCGACACCTTGACGATCCGTTGTGGGGGACTGCGCGCGTCGTAGTCGACGTCCAGGGCCTTGTACTCCATTCTCAGGCTTGCCAGCCACGGGCGCAGGAAGCGCCAGCGCGAGTCCATGGACTCGAAGGGCGCCATCTTCTCCTTTCCTTGCCTTTCGATCTGATTCGCAAAAACAGAGTGTAGAATGTGCACTACATCAATCGATAAGGGTTAAAGTAATAGGCGAACGAGGCGGTTTTCACAAAACATCATGTATTTATCACTTCAAGAACTTCAAGTCGGCAAGTCTTCTCTTATAAAATTTGTATAGCGCCAAAAGAACAGGTTCTTCGTTAGGGCAGCAAAAGTGTCTGCAGGAACGCGATGTCGGCATCACTCCACAACTGCTTGTCACTTGCAAACGGGGCGGTCGGCACATAGTCACAGTTGTCGTCGTTTCTGCGGCTTACCGGTATCGCGATTTCGTCGTACTCGGGTGTCGTCAAGCTGCCGCCTCCCCAAGTCGGAAGGATGTCCATGAACGAGTATGGCGTGAAGTCGTCAATACCAGTAGGGGACAACTCGCCGTTGATCACATTTGGCAGAACCAAGTTGCTGCTCTGGCCGCCCGACACGAAAGACCGTGCAACGCCAACGTTTCCTGGCGTGACCGTCGCCGGCACAGCACCACCGATGATATTGACCGCAGGCCCTTGCAGCGGGTTGCGCTGCGACAGTGCGAACTTCTTCAGTTGCTGCTGCTGAAGCTGACGAGCCACCACGATGGAGACCTGCCTCTTAAGCCGCTGCGTGCGCTCCCGACGACGAATCGCGTGCACCTTTTGATACTTGCGGTCGCTGCGACGCTGGATCAAGTTTTGCCTCCTGCGGTGCTCCTCGCACAGGGAGTGCGCGGTGCCATTGCGTTTGAGCGCGCGTTCGTTGAAGCACTTGCCGGTCTTATACTGGCACCTGCCGTTGTACGGGCGCTTCATTGCGTGCTCACCGTTAGTGGCTGCATTCGGCTCGCACGTCGAGCGAGGGAATTGGACCGGGTCGGCGGAGCTGTCGTCGTTGTTGTAGTTGCTGCTGCTCCTGCTGGCGCTTACCATTTTTCGAATGAGGGGAAGTGGGAGGATATGGAAGTGAACTCTGTTGATCGCTGTGAGGTGAGGGAATTGACAGGTAGACAGATAAAAAATATGACTTTACATGTACAGACTTAGGCGCTTCGCTGATGGACCATCTGACCCGTGCAATGCCGTTTGGCCCGTGACACTAAGGACCTTTATCTATCAACAGCTGAACGACGAACGATGCGAAGGCTATGTATGGTACATGTACATCGTTCTACTGTTGACGGCCATACATGTGATGGGCACATCACAGTGTATGATACTGACCGTACAGGTCTTACCCCTTTGTGTGACAAGAGACGTCGGCTCGGGACCACACGCCCGCGCATATCTAATGAGGACCGGTTTGTGGACAATCTGTAGGCGCGTGCCCCATGCCGACCGCAAGAAAGTGCCGACCCCTAAAGCTAAGAGTGTGTGGGGTGAGCCGCCAACACAGGAATGGAAAGTAGTACTGGTGAGCCCCGCTCACTGAGCGTAGAGGGGAACTGAAAATGCCAATGTTTCGAATACAAACAATCATGTGTGGCCACCATACTTCGATCGTGGGGTTCAGTAGGCAACGTCAACCAAAATGTTACCAGTGGTAAGTCTTTACAACTTTGAAGTGAAACAACGGCACCTATGCCAAGGTTGTTCAACATATGTTTTTTTATTTCCCTATCGCGACAACCGTTTAATTTAAAGGAGAAGACATCACTACTTCAATTTGTTCTTTTCTAGAATTTTAGTGTTAAATAAGAAATTGGGCTATCTATTTTATTGTGTTTGCACACAATAAAATCTAATAGTGGCCAGGGAAACGCAGTAGCTCAGCAGATGTAAGTGGAGTATCTGCTGAGCTGGATGTACCAATTGCCAGGGGTTAATAGTAGTGTAGCCACGAAAACGCGGTACATGTAGTAGTATTACCAGAGGCTTCAAGAATGGAGACATAGTACTACTTGTACAGGTACCAACAATTGGGTAGTAGAAGTAGTAATACTAATAGTACTTCTCGAATACTACTCGTGCCTGAGCTACCTTGTCGCAATTTTGTCCCTGTTGTGCCTGACCGGTAGCTGAATGAGAGTCTTATCGATGCCACTCAAACTAGAATTGCTAGATGATACCGAGTTTGTCCATTGAAAATATTACTTATATAGTACTATAGTACGGAACTAATGATAGCATAGTATCACTCATATTGAATAATATGTATTGTGAAAACCGACAAAGATGTCCAGTCCAGTTAAGCTGATAAGGAGGGGTAGAAAACTATTTTTTTGCAAATCACTCGCTTTAAGTGCTTATTAAGCGGATGAACCCTTGTTTTGATATATATAAATAGGATGCCACTCCGATTTGGCGTTCCCCATCCCTGTTCATACCGGTATATCGCGGATTGCCGTCGATTTATAAGCAAATGGCTCCGAATGCCTGATATCAGCTGGGCATTCTGAGGGCAGCTTGTATATATAAACGGCGTCCCAGATCAACGTGGGCTGCGAACTCGAAGCTGTAGCATATATAAAATCCTAATGAGCATATATAATACTTATCTCCCCCTATATTATGCGTGGAGCTACTTTTGCACGAGTAGTAGCTGCTTGTACTCGTAGTTCTGGCTGCTGCACCTCTGCGGCTATTTTAATAAGCCCAGGGAGCAGAGCATTCATTAGCATTGGCCGAGATTTGCATATGGACGTTCTATCGCCAATCCTACGAATTAGTACCCCTTTTTATATGGACATAATCGTCGGTTTTCACAATACAACACCTCACTATACGGCTCACCCTGGAAATTGATTCTACAAAATTTGTAGCCGAGAATTTAATAGATTCTCGGGTGAGACGGGTCAAAATTTTAACAGGATGAGCCCGTCCCGTTTTAATCTGTAAGACGGGACGGGTTCCCCTTGTCCATATGTTGATATGTTGACCTTATTTTAGTATGGAAACTTTCGCCCCACTGCTCCAGCTGTGAATACATGTGCCGTACAGTATCAGGTGCTACTGCACAGTACTGGTAATCTCTTTCGTGACCGAAGGGTCGATACAGTGAGGCCCTTGATCAGGTGGGGCACGCGTGCTGTGCCAGAAAAAACACCGTAGGGGTAGGTGGGCTATATATGTGGGTATCACAGAGGTTAACTAGTGTCTTTGTAGATTTTGTGCGAAACATGTTGATACTAAAATACGCTAACAAAGGTTCGCGTGCCGAGGACCAATTTTTGTACGAAGTTACTACATGTACTGTAAGTACTGAAACAGGGAAAACTAAATTACAGTGCATGACGCTTTCCTTGTTGATTGTGTATCAATGTTTGCGATCATCTCCTGACCGCAATACATGTACGGAATTTGAGTCGAGATGTGTTGAAAACACAACCTAAAGATGACGGGACTGTGCCATTATCTTCATTGGACGAACGACCATCCAGGAAAGGTACCTGAAGCATCATACAGTAGCTGCAACCCTTCAGCCTAATTAATACCAGAGCTAAATACCAGACCACAACGCAGCACTTGTCAATGCCGGAAACCCGGAATCAATACCCACTGGCAGCACGGCTTGTAGCTTTTGCGACATCGGCGCAGACAACTCATTTTAGGTTTTTGACTCGAGCTACATTGGACTGAGCTTCCAGCACGACGCACTAGAATGATTTGGCAAAAACCCGGCACCGCAATAAATGTCCAAGCGGATGAGCGTGGGGGTACACACCAGAATGAATTGGTTCGTGCAAGCAAGGACGACTCTTGGTCTTGTCACGGTTGCTAACATGTAAATACCCGTAAACGTAATAACTGTATTGATATTGAAAACAGAGAAGATGTGCTCCTTGACCGCGTTCATCAAATGACCACCGAATTGGAGCGCCTCGTTTAAACGAGTAAAATCTCTTTCGCTGACAGGCGCATGAATACTTTCTTCAACAGACAAGTCGTTGAACTCCATGGGAATCAGAGTCTGGAATATCTTGACGAAATTGCACCCACCCAGTACCACCATGAATTCTTTGAATTTGTTGATAAATTCACAGCGCATCATCTTACGCCAAGAAGGAGGCTGATTCCACTCTCAACACAGTCGAATATTGCATTTCCGAGCATTCTCTCGTTTCCATTTGCCTCCGCTCCACTTCACTTTTTATCGGCCACAGAAGCTCAAGGCTCACCTCAACGTTTCCTCTTCCTCACGTTTGGATGGCGAATCGTACCAACCTAACAACAAGTCAAAGAGGTCCCCGTTGAGTGGGCCTGAGCTTTACAGGTTTCCGAGCATACATCATGTGAACGTACAGCTAATTTTTGCCGGCTAGAGTGCGTTAGAGAACTCAAACAAAGAGGCTAAGCATCAACAAAACTGACCGAGGAAACACATTGCAATCGCATGGTGGGGTGCGCTCGCACATTTGTATTTCATGGATTATCTCGAGCTTCAACGACTGCCTAAAATGTCCTGAGACCAAGATAATTAAGAGGCTGGTAACCAACAAGCGGTGAATCTCGCAGATTTCCTCTTCACCGGGACACGAGGACCAATATCAACAACAACTCGCCTAAAATAATGTTGATATAATCTTTGTCGACTTCCCCTCTCACACCCGTCCAGGCATCCAGAAGCAGGCGCAATCGGCATAAGCACAAGTTAAACGGGCTGAACGAGTTCCGCATCTGCAGTAACACAGATAATGTTTTTCCAGTTGAGTCTAAGTGACGAAATTTCCTGATAACTTCCTTGGCCCCGAGTAAAAGTGAGTCTCAAGTCAACCACCGCCGACGGAAGTGATAACTCTTCTAGATTGTCACAATTGAATTGAATGTCTAGCTCCACACCCATAGCGTCCAAAGCTAGAACCTTCAAATTAGTTCCAACGGTGGCTAATAAATGTGGCAGTTCATCCATGCTGGTAACTACTTGCTCATTGAAAGAGCTGAAACCATGACGAAATTCCACAGTGTTTTTCTTGCAATACGCTTACTTCATCAAACGAGAGCTCGGCATAACCCAGGACAATAACGTTTACCCACTCACTCTGGCCATCGTTGCTAAAGGATCGAAAAAACGGTATATGATTCAAACATTGAAGAACTGTCGTCTGTAAGGTACTGGATTTGAGCCCCCGTCTTAAGTTTAGCGGCTTCGATTTGATCAGGTGTGCATCCAAATAATTCTTCTTCCGGCATCTCCGACGACCACAATCGACGAGCACAATGCTTCAAACTCGGAGGCTCTCAGCGATGGGTCATCCACCGTGCACTACGATCGCCCCGAACTGGAGGGGATGGTAAGAGTCGAGCTCTGAAACGTATCTTGTGCTCACAAGACCTGTAGAGCGGCATATCGGGTCTAATACACGAGCAACCAACTTCCCGAAAGCTGCCTTCAAGCAATCACCCACTTTCGCAGGTAAAATGTTGCTCGTGCGAAACACACCTTGTCTTCTACCAGTGTTTTGAGCATTTCCACTATGTCGACGCGAATTAGAAGGAAGCTATAGTCGGCCATCATCGGCTCTAGCACAAAAGTACAGCGGAGAAATCCCGGCGCTACACATTGCAGCTCTGCGCGTTGCTCATACATCTCCCACTCTGTTTTAGTGACCTGTTCAGCTCGTGCAGCCATTACCAGCTCTCTCAGGTCGATCTACGATATTAGTAGAGAAGATGTCCCTAGCTCGAAACAACATTCGCATAGGAATCCGGATGTCTCGCTACTACGTCGTACAACCTCGTATAGCAGCAAACATGCTTACAAATATGTTTGGCTTTGATTTTCTCGTCGACAGATTCCACAAAAATCCACAAGATCGGAATCGACGTTTTCAGCATTTCCAATGGTCTGTCTATCTTCCAAGTCCAAAATTAGCAGGAAGAGCTGGGATTTCTTCTTCAAAAATGTTGCTACCTAATACTCCGAGATCCACTCCAAAATGTTTCTTCAGCGGTGACCACGCGGCTTGGAAATATCTGTTATCAGCGCCAGAGACTTTCGAGCTTGCTGGGCATCCTGACTGAGTTGTGAGTCAAGAGTGCATTGGTCAACAATAGCAGCACATACCGTAGTCAAGGATACATGTACAGACGGGGGCGTGAATAAGGAACGCCTGATATATAACAACTTTCAAGTGCTATGAGCCGATTAGAGGGCTTAAATTGCCAAAGATGGGACAAAATACTTGATTTAGTTAGTTATGTCACTAATCTGTGTCCGGTCCACGTATAATCCGGCGTGGCGCCAACAAGATTTGATGGTGTCGGTGTCCAGCGTATTCCACGCGTTGTTGCACCACGTGACTGCGTCCGATGTCTCGATTACAAAGGGGTCCAGCTCGCAGCACAGTCTCCAGACTGCCTCTTCGCCGCAGTCTTGCAGTACACGCCG
>JAHQIV010000039.1:0-44956 GCA_030463285.1 Phytophthora europaea | reverse complement strand
CTCGGGTGTACCTTATGAATAATCGGGGGGAAACCCGCTTCTTTCCTATTGAGAGAGGTACCCCCCTTATGTGTTCGCGGGAGAGAGCAGTCGTGTACAACCGCTGCAAGCGGATGTTCGACCTCTCATTAAGAATAAACAGGTCCATCCAGGAGATCTCGACGCTCATCGGCATGGTGTCCGTGGACGAAGCCAGAGGACTTTTGAACGAACACATCAGTCTCATGACGTCCGTTGCGGCGCTCCGAGGCTCGCTCAACTTCGAGAGCGAGCTGTTCCAGATCTTCCCGGCCCCGGTGCTGCTCGACACAAACTCGCTGCTGAGAGTCACGCACAAGTTCCAAGATGCAGAGGATACAGAGTTTCTGCAGTCGTCTCTGATGATGATGCAGGTCTGGGCGTCTATTGACGGGCTCATATATCGCCCCCTGGCGCCACCAGCCACGATCCAGCCGACTCCCGACCGGATCCAGAGAGATGGAGAAAATGTGCAAGAGATCGCGACCTACGCGTCGTTGAAGCTGCACGAGTTGTCCGGAATGACGATTAGCATTGACGACAATACGTTGAGGTACAGACTGCAGGGGGATGAATTGTGCGTCAATACCTTGGTCAGCAACACGTACTTGCTGTACCTGTTCAACCCGCTGCAGTATCGTCCGTTGGATTGGACATTTGATGCCATGCTGCAAGTGGGGGATACGAGATATGTACTGCCCGTGCAGAGAGAAGGTGTTTTTCTGAATACGACGTCGTACGCGCTGCGAGTTTTTCTTTCGTATGGAAAATTACCGGAAAAGCCACAGCCGCAGAATGGAGAGGCGAGTGGGAATCAAGAGCAGGAAACTGCGTCGGCTGAAGTGGCAGGTGCAGCAGCAGCTTCAGCTACGCCTGCGACAGGTGGAGCCCGTGGAGCCGAGGATAGTGAACCACTGGAAATCCCGTACGACGGTCAGCGCGAGATTTTTGCGTTCCACTTGACAGCGACAAACCGAATTTCCAAGAAGACGCACGTCGTGGCGTCCAAAGCGACGTGCTTGTCACTGTTGCCTCCACCAAATACTGCATCGGCTGCTGAACGCCGTCTACGACAACTTAGTATCGCGTCGTCGTCATCAGTCTCGGACGATGAAGAAGATGCAGACGAGCGTGATACGTCCTCGACGCCTGCTGTTGGTACGGCGCCACCGCTGGAGCGACATGTGCACCTCCCTTTCGATGCCATGATCTGCTACTGCTTTGCACCAAGCTGTCGTTTGCAGTACGTGGAGTTTGCGATCGGCTTCGAGCCTTTGATGCATATCCTCGGAGTGGCAGAATTCCTTCCTGATATTGCTGCAGTTAATTAGCTCCGATCGATCTTACGCGTGTGGAGGTGAAGATATGCCAACGACGGTGACATCTTATCGATATTTAACCATTAAAAGCATAACCATAAAAAACAAAACTGATGTAATTCATGCGAGCCTTCTTGATCGTCGTAGCCCGTGAACTTGTTCAGCTGTGCTTTTTCGTGTGGACGGCATGCTGGCGTCTGCTTCTGAAGATGAGAAGAGCGATCACAGCTACCACCACGAACGCGGCGGTTTTAGTATATCTCTTGGCCTTCTTCAGCATTCGCATCATAATGCGGACAGGGATCGGCGGAGGGTAGTAGGGCGTAATGGGAGGCGTGCGTTCCGGGTGACAAGTGTCGAATTCGACTAGCATGCCCTTGTAGATGTTCATTCCTCGGTAGTAGATGCAGACACGGCCGTCCTTGCCGCCTTCATCCGTGATATCCATCACGCCGTACTGGCCTGGGCCAGGGAAAGCACCGTGACTGTAAGGTCCTCCCTTGACCGACCCCGGTCGTCCCAGTGCAGCAGCATGAAGTAGCGTAAGGTTACCGGGACTGTGGCTTCCGTCGTCCACTGCTAGCATGTGCGCGTCGCCACTGACGATCACAATAGGCACCCACTTGTTGAGACCATGTCCCTTAATAAAATTCACGAGCTCCTGCTGCTCGTGCACAAAGTGCCCCCACTTCCGCTCGTCGTCCAGCCACGGCATGGTGTTGACCCAAATAATCAATCGAATATTCGGATCCTTAGTCGCACGAACAAGTTCAGACTTGAACCACGCTTTCTGCTTCTTCCCAAGAACCGTCTTCGTTGGAGCAGCAGGAGCTGTATTCGGGGTTCTCGCGGATCGTAGATCCGTCAGGATGTATCGCACTCGGCCGATTGTGAAAGCTTGGTGCACCGTGTTAGTTCGTGAGCGTCCGCCAACAAGCGGGTAATGCGGCACAAACTCGTGATAAGCTTGCACTGAGGCATTCCGCCCAGGAGCGGTCGAGTCGCTGTTATCCGGACCGAAATCATGGTCGTCCCACATGTACGCGAACGGTACATTCATCGCCAGCATCGCTTGTCCCGCCGGCGACGCAAAGATCGAGTCGTACCCATCTCTAAACGCCGCCACATTGTTCACCACCAAGTTGTGGTAGTGCAGATCACCGGTATGCATGAAGAACAGCGCCTCTTCCTTCTTTATCTCTTCAAAAACCTACAAACAATACAAGAATACAATTACCTCTCAATAAGTATAATGAAAAAATGCATACCTAAATTGGGTGACCCTACCTTTGGATCCGAGTGTTCATCAGCACAGGAAGCGAAGGCCACTCGATAACTAAACGGCTGTCCCTCTTCTTTTGGCGTCTTGAAGCTCCCACTCTTCACAATTTCCCCTGAATTAATCAGCGTCAACTCGTAACGATAGGTTCTATCACTATGTGGGAGTTCCTCCAGGTTACACTCCTTCACATTAGGAATATCATAGGACGAGGGACTTCTCTCCTCCCCGTCGCCAGCTTCTCCCCCGTCGACTGCAGAGCATGAGGCGATGGCAGAATGAGGCTTCTCGCCCTCCAGCAGCTCAGGGAACGCGTACAGCACGAAATCCGAATCGGCGCAAGTGTAACCCTCGAGTAACCCGAACTTGAACGTGATGGAGCGGGATGTCAACGCGCCACTCCAGAGCCACAACACGCCGGACGGTTGACAAGGTCCTTCTGCTGCACGTGGAGACACAGAGAGGACGGATATAATCGCCGTGGACAGCAGGAAGAGCGTCGCTAGAAACCGCCTAGGACGCGGCATTGTGATCTGCCGCAAATATCTTTGTTGTATTTTTCTCAAATTGGGAGTTCCAATACCGGTAGAACTAATTATTAACTGTGTAAATTATTGAATTTATGGAGCTGTACAATAATTGTTGATACTACAGTACGCCCTCCACGGTATTTAGTCATGCCCTGGTGCAGCACTCGTGAGGTCAAAAATAACAACGACTAAAGCCGGTGTATGACTAAAACTGGAGCATGACCAATTGTGGTTAATCTCAAGACGACCAAGATCAAAAACTAATTGAGAGCACTGCTTCTTCGTACCCTTTCCTGAACGCGTCCTGGTGCTCCGCGACGATCTCTTGCAGGTCCTAACCTAGTTGCTCCACCTTCCAGATCCCATCACTGCCTACGTCCAGCCCGCAAAGTAGCATCGACTTCTTCGCCCAATTATTACCGTTTTTTTCGCGCTCAGCATTGACGAGACGCGCACACTCCGACGCCGTCTGCAAGAAGAACCTCTTGCCCGGATTGAGTAGAGCTCCAGAGCCCTGTCGCCACTCCCCACGCTGGATGGCAGCCATGTTTCTCTGCTCACGCAGTCGTCTCCAATGCTCTTTAATGCGCTGGATCGGAAACCGATCCACGGGCTGCACTAAGTCCGTGGCGTTGGCAGGGAAAAAGCGCACGCGCGTCTGCAGTTCACGCGCTGTTTTGATGGCATCCTCTCCACTATGACCGCTGGCGTTGTCCATCCAGAGCGTCCGTTCTCCGGCGAATGGACCGCCTGGGCTCCAGCATCACACCTCACCAAGCCACTGCTTCATGATGGCGTTGTTGATAAAAGCTGTGGGAGAGCTGCGGTACGCAACACCCTCAACGTTGTCCGGGAGCCCTTTAATCGGGTAATTGGAATTCTTGTTCCTAAAAATAGGCATGGGGCGCAAGATTTTTGCGTCGCGACCACCCCGACCTAAATTAGACACCATACAAAACGTAAGTTTAAAACATATGATTAGGCTCAACGCCTGAATTTACGTACCTGAAACAATACTGCGGTACTTGACATGCTTGGCATCACGGAAGTCCAGCGTCTTTCCATCGTCCAAGTCAATTATGAAGTGGCTTTCATCCATATTGAACTGGAGGCAATGAGGTTGTCGTCAAATAGGCGCTTCAATTCACCGAGATGAGCTGCAACTTGGCTATGAATCTCGCGCCACTTGTCGTTGCTGACCTGTTTCTTCCCTTTTAGCCGTCGGTACACAATGTTGAAGCGATCCGCAAAATCTTGAAGCCGTCGAAATGTCACTAATGTGGAAAAGGGCTTGTCATTACAGTGAAATCCGTTGTTGTACTTTGCATGCTGGCTCTCTTCTATCAGCGTGACAGCAACGTCTTGGAGTAGCCGCGTCGGCATCTTGACCCCGGCCATCCGCAGGCGCTCAAACTCAGCAAGCAGGATAGGGTAAAGCCACAACCAGTGCTCGCCAAGTTTGGAGCCCCGTCCTTTGGCTGCCTTTACCACGAACTGGTGCCGATTTCCCGCTCCACTACGAGCGTACTTGCGTGGCCTAGAGCTTTCAGTCTCGTCGCTCTCTGTAGACCTCTTCTTCCACCAGTCGCGGGCCTTATTCAGGTTAACGCGACGGTCGCTCGACCGAAAAAAAGCCGGAAACGCGTCCACCGCGTTGCCAGTCAGCCCCTTCTCGCCATCCACAGCAGCCTGAGCCGCCATCCACGCGATGATCTTCTCCCTGTCGCGGATGGCCACCACATGCTGGAGAGCACGCTTGTCCTCGCCGTCCATGGCGCCAAAACTGGTGATTCAACCAGTGCGTTAAAAGGTAAATGGATGCGAGAGACTCTGGCTAGCTGTAGATACTTGCTCAGGGCGGCGCTCGGTTGGTTTTGACTGGATGTGGACGCGTCCTGCTGGTTCTGACTGGCTGTGGACGCGTCCCGTTGTGTATGCCTAATTTATGTGTCCCACCTAATTCAGCTCACGACCAATTCTGGTGTACGACTAAATGCGGTAGTATTACGGACTACCGCATTTAGCCGTACACCAGAATTGGTCGTGAGCTGAAGTGCGAAGCAAAGCACGACTAAATAGCGTGGAGGGTGTGTATCAATATCAATAACAATATTACTAGTATAACGATACATTAGTACGTTTTGAAACTAGGTAGCAATAATAATATTATTGATATTGATATCGATATTAGCTTTTAGCTTTTAGCTAATTAAAATTGTTGATACCACCGTGGAAGACATTTTTAAATGTCTAGGGTTTACTTTAAAAAGTGGAAAGTGAACATTAAAATGTAACGAAAAATAGGCTAGAAGATACTACGGACGACGTTGATTTGGAGAGCGGTGGTGCGGACGGCCGTCGTTGATGAAGACCTGCGGCGGTAGAGGATCCCACAGCCAGGCGGGGAACATGATGTTGAGTCTCGCTTCGATGTCGTCCTCGACTGGGACCTCTGTGATCGGCGTTGGGGTCGGTGTTGGAGTCGGCGTTGGGGTCCACGTGGATGGAGGGGGAGTGGTGGTGGTGGCTGGAGTCGAGACGTTTGTTGCCAGGGGCATTTTGCTGGTTCGGAAGATTCGATCGCCCATGCACGTTCCGGCGTTGACTTTCCAATAGTCGAGGACGTACACAACAGCGTCCGTATCCTTGCAGAGCGGAGTCGGGTAGTTCGACACGATGACAGTACCGTCGCTTCGCTGCACGATTGTGAAGTAGGCTCCATCGTCGATGCTGAGATGGCACTTGCCGTCGGCAGCGTACATGGTGACGTTGGTTTGCACTTGGCAGTTGGTGCCGTTCGCGTAGTTCTCCACGATTAAATATGGTGTTGATCGGAACTTGGAGGTGGCGTACGTTTCGGTCGAGTTGATACACTCACGTACTTGATAGACCGAACTCATTCCCGCAAATAACGTATCACAAGTATACCCTGGCCTCGCCGTACACAGAGATGTGCTTGAAATCGTCAATTTGATAGGAGTGAGCACGCATCGGTTGTCTTCGTACTCGACTACAGCAGCCTTGTTATCCAAAGATAGTGAGCCGCCCAATCCGCCCACAGCATATCGACGACCACAACCATACCAAACATCGCAACCGACATAGAGACACGGCGACGCTGACAACGTCTGACCGTCCAAGCTGGTATTGCTCGCCACGAAAGTGCACGTCGGATCTGAATACGTCGTGAGGGTCGCCGTACTGTCAGCAGTACTAACCGTAGCGCGGAAACTAGTTGCTCCATCTGCACTGGTGTGGCATGCGCCATCCGCATGATACACCGTCACGTTTTCGACGTTACCGCACCACGAATTGGGAAAATCTTCGATGATCACGTATGGACTGTCGGTACCAAACATCGCCGCTGAGTAACCCAAAAAGTCGTCGGTGCAACCGGAAGTTGAAAACCGCGAGTTATCGTAAACCTGGCATGGCGCGTCCGCTGTACCCAGGCACGCAAAGTCTTGTGACAACCGGAGCTGCGTTGGTGTAGTCGAGCAAGTGTTATCATCATATATGGCGACGGCGGTGAGGTTGGGTCGAGATCCGCCGTAGAAAGCAGTCATTTCGTCGACGCAGAGCCCGTTTGGCGCCAAACCTATGGCTGCCTGTCGTACTGTGGTCGTCGTTTTCACGTTCGTGCACGATGGGTCACTGTACGTTATGATAACAGCCGAGTGGCCCAGCGAAAGCCTGTGGCTCTCTGTGCCCGCCGCGTTCGGGTAGCAGTTCTCGTCCAGCCGATACAGCATGGCGCTCGTGACCGAATCGTACCGGCCACACCGCCCTGCCACGTATGTCTCCACCCCCAAATACGAGTACCCGTCGAACGCGTTGTGGGCGATGTTGAAGTCGTCCCAGCCTCCCTGGTTGTAGTCGGTGCAGTCCGAGACAGAGTACCCATCTCCGTTGTTCACACAAGTGGGGTTGAAGTGATCCGGTTGGGGTGTGCACGTGAGCGCGCTAGTAAATGATACAAAACGTGCTGGAGCAGAGCAGGAGCTGTCCTCGTACTGGACAACTGCAGTTTTCTTGCCAAACGATGGCGGGCCGCCCAATCCGCCTACAGCATACCGACGGCCACAACCAAACCAAACATCGCAACCGACATAGAGACACGGCGACGCTGACAACGTCTGACCGTCCAAGCTGGTATTGCTCGCCACGAAAGTGCACGTCGGATCTGAATACGTCGTGAGGGTCGCCGTGTTGTCAGCAGTGCTAACCGTAGCGCGGAAACTAGTTGCTCCATCTGCACTGGTGTGGCATGCGCCATCCGCATGATACACCGTCACGTTTTCGACGTTACCGCACCACGAATTGGGAAAATCTCCCACGATCACGTATGGACTGTCGGTACCAAACATCGCCGCTGAGTAATTCAACGAATCCCTGGTGCAACCGGAAGTTGAAAACCGCGAGTTATCGTAAACCTGGCATGGCGCGTCCGCTGTACCCAGGCACGCAAAGTCTTGTGACAACCGGAGCTGCGTTGGTGTAGTCGAGCAAGTGTTATCATCATATATGGCGACGGCAGTGAGGTTCGGCAGAGATCCACCGTAGAAAGCAGTCATTTCGTCGACGCAGAGCCCGTTTGGCGCCAAACCTATGGCTGCCTGTCGTACTGTGGTCGTCGTTTTCACGTTCATGCACGATGGGTCACTGTACGTTGTGATAACAGCCGAGTGGCCCAGCGAAAGCCTGTGGCTCTCTGTGCCCGCCGCATTCGGGTAGCAGTTCTCGTCCAGCCGATACAGCATGGCGCTCGTGACCGAATCGTACCGGCCGCACCGCCCTGTCACGTATGTCTCCACCCCCAAATACGAGTACCCGTCGAACGCGTTGTTGACGATATTGAAGTCGTCCCGGCCTCCCTGGTTGTAGTCGGTGCAGTCCGAGACGGAGTACCCATCTCCGTTGTTCACACACGTGGGGTTGTAGTGATCTGGCTGTGGGGTGCATGTGAATGCACTAGTAAACGACACGGTTAGTGCAGGTGGAGCGCACGAACTGTTGGCATACTCGACGATGGAGGTCTTGAGCCCTGTGGCAAGTGCTGCAGCAAGCCAAATCTCCCCTATTGAAACGGAAAACAGCACGAACATCATGTGCAGATGCCGAAGTGCTGAATCGAAGTTGACGAAAAGGCTGGGGAGTATGCGGGGCTTGGAGAGTTTGAAAATGAATCGCCCTCCACTTAGGCGAGGGGCCGACTCGCGATTTTCTTTCTGAAGATCCCATTCCAGTGGTTTCGACACGACTGCTCCGAAGATTTTTCCGTCATCTAGTTGGAATTTCCAACTTGGAAACAATTTCCAGTTCTGCGTCATTGATGCAATTACTGCCGATTTACCTTTTGTTGACTTCATCGCAATAGGTTCAATGGGCCCGACACTTTAGATATTTTCAGTGCTGAGACGACTGCTGGTATCGCGAACGCGAACGTTGCTGCAGAATGAAGTTTCTCGCCCTGCAGCAGCAGAATTCCGGGACGTGTCCAGCACGAAAAGTCCGAATCGGTGCAAGTGTAACCCCCCGTAACCCGAACTTGAACGCGATGGAGCAGGACATCAACGCGTCACTCCAAAGCCACAGCGCATCGGAGGGTTGGGAAGGTCCCTCTGGTACACGTGGAGACGCTGAGAGGATGGATACGCTCATGGTGGACGGCAGGACCAGGGGCTGAGGCTTCCTAGCGACGCTCGCATGTGATGCGCTGTAGAAAGTTTCTTTGAGAATATAACCAGGTTACATACGAGTTGCTACGTTTACTTATGGACGGTCATTGTTGGCATTTTTCAGGCTTTTTAGTTTGACTTGATTAAACTATGGAATAGAGCAGTCTTTCCAGCACGCGGCTCCAAAACATTGGGACAATTTAAAAGGAGATACGGGAACTTACATACGGATGTGTCGTAAATAAACATGATAATGGATTTTATGTTTGACTTGATCCCGCGGGGTTGATAAAATTAACCCAAATGAGGCGCCACCCAAGATGGGTGGTCCAGTGAGGATCACCCAGGACAAGAGAGACAACCCCACGTAGAGCGCAGTGCGCCACCTCCTCGAGCCATGACGCATCCTGCGCTTCTACTGCTACCTGTCGGCTCATTACGAACGTCATCAAGCCCACGCGGCTCGTTACATCGCCAACGTCATCGATGGCGTCGCGCCGCTTCCACGCGGGGCTCGACCGCCAGAAGGCCATGTACAAGGAGTCAAGCAAGAGAAAAACGGGGCCAAGGCACGGTCATTAGCCACCAAGTTCAACCCGAAACTGCATCACGCCCGGCACCCGTTGTGGTCGAGGCTGTGCAAGTTGAAGTGAGAGATGGCTACATTTGTGGGGGCCCAGTGGTGCACAGGTCGAGTTGAATGGACCTGGAAGACGTGCTCCAATGCTTCTGTCATGACTGCAGACGCTGGAGCTTTCGGCAAAGATGATCCCGCACCAATGTTGATTCTGCACTTGCGCATACATTTCGTAGTGAAGATTTGCCAGTCAGATCTCACAGTTCACTGCTGTTAGCAACACCATCATCAAGTATAAATCGCTACGCTTGCTTATGTGCAATACTCATCGAGGAACGTGAAGTTCGATGCCACTTCGTCGACTGGTAGTCGCAGCTGCTTCGCTAGTGCTTCAACTTTACTTCGGCTGGAAATGTTTTGCGCCCCGCTGATTGACGAAAGCCGCCGTAAAGCCTCGGAATGATCACGGCACCAGCTCTGCGCTTTGTCTGCAATCTCTCGCATTTCCCGACGACTGCGCTCGAGTGCCTTGGCCGAAAGCGGCTGTCGATCACAGCTCAACCGCACGTTCGCTTGTTCTCGGGGCGAATAGTTCTTTTTGATGAACGGGTGCTCGAGCAGTCGAGCTGCTGGCGGCCGATACATTGGGTTCTTCTGCAGACACTGGTCCAGGAAATCGCAGAGCTCGGGAGAAAAATGGTCTCCGTAGTCTTTGAGACGTGGCGATGGCTGTTCTTGTACGGCATGCACAACACCCCAGTAGCCATCCTTTGTGGGCACTGGTAGCTTTCCAATGGCGCAGGCCATGACAGCAAGACCGAAAGACCAGATATCTGATGGATATGAGTACGTGCCGCCGCTGATCCTTTCCGGTGCCATGTATCTGACAGGACAGAATCAACGCTGTTAGCTCAGGCCGGGAAAAAAGTGAAAATATGATTTTAGAGCACTTACAAAAGCGTGCCCGTGAACGTTGTCGCCTTTGCCAAAGTGCTCTCGAGGTCTCGCGAAATTCCGAAGTCAGATATCTACACAAAAGAGTAGGAATGTATGGTAAGATACAGATCATACTGCAAGAAAAAAAATGACAGTATACCTTGACTTTTCCTCGGTAGTTGATGAGCATGTTGCTCAGCTTGATGTCTCGGTGAAGCTGGTGGTGCTCGTGCAAGAAGGCCAGGCCTTTCAATCCACAAGCCGCAACATTTGCGATCTCCTTCTCCGACAGATAACCAGCTTGTACCTCACAAGTCCCGGTAGCAGACTGCACGTAATCTTCGAGTGATCCTCCATCCATGTACTCGAGCACGATAGAAACAGATCCCACTTCTGGGTTCGTATAGGCGTCATAGAAAACAACGAGCTCTTCACACGCCGCTTGTGTTGTTATATCCGCAGTGGAGGCAAAAGCAGCTGTGGCAAGAGGCACAAAGTTCACATACAGTGACTTCAGCTCGCGCACCATTTGGTGGCGCTTCTTCTGGTCGTACACACGGATGACTTTGACCGCCACAAGCTTGAATGTCGGCATGTACAGCGCCTTGTAGACCTTCCCACCAGCTCCATGACCCAATTCCTCTAGCAGCAACAGGTAATCCTTCGTACTGATCGCCTCGGCAGCTGATTCAGATTTCTTTGCAACACCGTGTCGCTGTTGTTGGGAGTTTGCAAAAGGCGCGTTAGCGATGCCGCGCGTCTACAATCCACAAACACACAGTCAGTTAGTTTGTTTCTTTGTTACTTCACAGCATTAACCAAGCAAAATTCACCGTCTTCAAACACTTACATCGATCTCAAATCCTTGCGTCTGCAGTCTTCCCGTCGCCGAGAAATCAAACGATGCAGCCACCGTCTTCTCTTCCTTCTTAACTTGTGCAATATCCAGTCCAAGAGCACCCGAAGTCTGTTTAGCACCTACGCTCCTCTTCGGAGCTGAGATCGCCCCACGATCGCTGTCTCCCACGTCGATCTTTAGCTGACCCAATCCCAACGGGTGCAAGCTCGTCGCGCGTCGCGGCGGCGGCTTAGCCGCCACTGGCTTAACTTCAACACGTAAGTCCAGTCCGATCCGCCGCATAGAGTTGCTGGTACGTTGGATCGGGGGCGAAGGTGGAGGAGTTGGAGACATTTTCCCCTCAACAGCCGACTTCTCCCCCAAAGTCTGGAGCTTGTGCACCTCCCTCTGCAGCTTCTTCTTATGACCCCGACTCACCCCCGTCGCAGCATCCAGGAACTTATCCAGTCCATCCGAGGACAGTAAAGTTGCTCCAGTGAGTTTCTGACGGTTCGCCTCCTCCACGAACAGCTCCAAGTCGTGAGCTTCCAACCACTCGCACACGTCGCAGATTTTCAAATTTGCGACGGAATTTCCTGTTTCCTCCTCGATTTTATCAAGTTCCGGAGCTTCGGGTCTGTTCCTCGTTATCTGCACACGGTGGTGCAATTGCAGCTTCCCTTTGCGGTGCCTGTGCGCGTCGCACTTGGCGCAATACACGAGGCCGCAGTCGTCGCAGGTCACTTGCGCCGGCCTCTGCTCGCACTCGTCGCACTCTGACGGCGGAGAATTCGGAGACGTGTCGCCCACTTGGTTGTCGTGCAGATCCAGCGCCAAGAGCTTGTCCATACCGACCACAGAGCCGTACAGACAGGTGTCAGCGGCGGGCGGAGGAGTCTTCATGGCCTAATTTGTGCTTCTGGTATCTTTCGAGACTGATAGGTCGAGAAAATTGGTCGAAAATCGGACCTAGTCGAGTTATCACAGTACGTTTCTATGGTTTGAGGACATTTGAAAATGAAAGTGGACATTCTTTTCTCAGTAAGAAAACATACGGAAATAAAGTGGACATTATTTTCTCAGTGAGAAAACATATGGAATGCAAAGTATCGAAAACTATGGACGACGGTGGCTTGGAGAGCGGTGATGAAGACGGCCGTCGTTGACGAAGACCTGCGGAGGTAGAGGATCCCACAGCCAGGCGGGGAACATAATGTTGAGCCTTGCTTCGATGTCGTCCTCGACTGGGACCTCAGTGATCGGCGTTGGGGTCGGCGTTGGGGTCCACGTGGATGGAGAGGGGGTGGTGGTGGTGGCTGGAGTCGAGACGTTTGTTGCTAGGGGTATTTGGCTGGTTCGGATGATTCGATCGCCCATGCACGTTCCGGTGTTGACGTTCCAATAGTCGAAGACGTACACAACAGCGTCTGTGTCTTTGCAGAGCGGAGTCGGGTAGTTCGACGCGATGACAGCGCCGTCGCTTCGTTGCGTGATTGTGAAGTAGGTTCCGTCGTAGACGCTGAGATGGCACTTACCGTCGGCAGCGTACATGGTAACGTTGGTTTGCACTTGACAATTGGTACCGTTGGCGTAGTTTTCCGCGATCAAATAGGGCGTGGACTGAAACTTGGAGGAGACGTATGTATCCACAGAGTCAATACACTCCCGCGTTTGATAGACTGTGCTCGGTCCGTTGAAAAGGGTATCGCACACAGGCGCGGCTGGCGACGTACACTGGAACGTGTTTGAGATCGCCAGTACGACTGGAGTCACAGCGCACCAACTGTCTTCGTATAATACCAACGCAGTCTTTTTCCCCACTGTTGGTGGGCCACTCAAACCCCCCAACACGTACCGCCGGCCACAGCCGAACCAATACTCACAGCCTCCTCGACCCAAACACGGTGATGTTGACAATGTCTGACTGTCGAGATAGGTATCACTCGCCACGAAATTGCACACTGGATCTGAATACGTCGTGACGGTTGCCGTGCCGTCGGCGGTGTTGATGGTAACACGGAAGCTTGTTGAATCGTCGGCGTTCGAGTGACATGACCCGTCCGCTGTGTAAATCGTCACAAACTCGACGTCGTTGCACCACGGATTGGGGAAGTCTTCCACGACCAGGTAGGGGGTGTCCCAGCCGAAAACCGTGGTTGCATATCCCAAAAAATCGCTGGCGCAACTCGAAACAGAAAAGTGAGAGCTACCTTCGCTCTGGCATAGCGCGTTTGTGGGGGACTTACACACGAAATCTTGTGAGAACTTGAGTTGACTTGGAGAGCTTGAACACGTGCTGTCATCATAAATGGCAACAACGGTGAGGTTGGGCCGAGTCCCGCCAAAGTAAGCCGTCACCTCGTCTACGCAAAAGCCGACGCGACTCGCACCGATGGCTGCCTGGCGAACTGTTGCCGTAGTCGCTACGTTCCCGCATCTTCCGTCGCTGTATGTTGTGATCGTTGCCGTGTGGCCCAGCGTGAGCCTGTGACTCTCAGTTCTAGCAGCATTTGGGTAGCACTTTTCGTCGAGTCGATACAGTTTGGCACTTGCGATCGAATCAAACACACCGCATCTCCCCTGCACGTATTGCTCCACACCCAAGTAGGAGTACCCGTTGAATGCGTCGTTGGCAATACCGAGGTCATCCCAGCCTCCTCGGTTGTAGCTTGCGCAGTCCGAGACGGAGTACGCAGCTGCACCTTTCACACAAACGGGGTCGTAGTGTCTCGCTTGGGGTGCGCACGTGAGCTCGCTGGTAAACGACACAGTCATTGCAGGTGAAGAACAGGAGCTGTTGGCATACTCGACGACTACCGTCTTTTTCCCCATTGATGGTGGCCCTCCTAATCCTCCCACCGCATACCGCTGACCGCAGCCGTACCAAAACTCGCAACCACGAGGCAAACACGGCGACGTCGACAGTGTTTGACTGTCTAGATTGGTATTGGTCATCGCAAAACTGCATGATGCATCCGAATACGTCGTGATTGTCGCGGTGCCATCGGCGGTGTTAATTGTAGCACGGAAACTTGTTGCACCATCCGCGTTCGAGTGGCATGACCCATCCGCTGTATAAATCGTCACAAACTCAACGTCATTGCACCATGGATTGGGGAAATCTTCCACGACCAGGTAGGGGGTGTCCGATCCGAATTGCTCCGCTGCATAGTCCAAAAAATTGCTGGCGCAACTCGAAACAGAAAAGTGAGAGCTGCCTTCGCTTTGGCATGGCGCGTTTGCAGGAGCCCGACACGTAAAATCCTGTGAGAACTTGAGCTGTGTCGGCGAGTTGGAGCACGTGTTGTCGTCATAAATGGCAACGGCAGTGAGATTGGGTAGAGTCCCACCAAAGAAAGCCGTCACCTCGTCTACACAAAAGCCGACTCGACTTGCACCCATCGCGGCTTGGCGAATTGTTGCCGTAGTCGCCACTGTCGTACATGTTGCATCGCTATACGTCGTAATTGTAACCGAGTGGTCCAGCGTGAGCCTGTGACTCTCGGTTCCTGCTGCATTCGGGTAGCAATTCTCGTCCAATCGATACAATTTGGCACTAGCGATCGAATCAGGCACGCCGCATCTCCCGGGCACGTATATCTCCACACCCAAGTACGAGTACCCATTGAATGCATTGTAAGCAATACTTAGGTCGTCCCAGCCTCCTCTGTTATAGTTACTGCAGTCCGAAACGGAGTACGCCAATCCACCGTTCACACACGTCGGGTCGTAGTGGTCCGTTTGTGGAGCGCACGTAAGCGCGCTATAAAACGCCACAGTCATTGCAGGCGAAGAACAGGAGCTGTTGGCATACTCGACGACCACCGTCTTCTTCCCCATTGATGGCGGGCCTCCCAATCCTCCCACCGCGTACCGCTGACCACAGCCGAACCAAAACTCACAGTCGCGGCGCAAACACGGTGATGTTGACAGTATCTGACTGTCAAGGAACGTATCGCTCGTCACGAAATTGCATGAAGTATCTGAATACGTCGTGATTGTCGCCGAGCTATCAGCAGCGTTGATGGTGGCACGGAAGCTTGTTGCATCATCAGCGTTGGTGTGGCATGAACCATCAGCTAAGTAAATTGTCACAAACTCGACGTCATTACACCATGGATTGGGGAAATCTTCCACGACCACATACGGAGTATTCGAACCAAACGCCGTCGCAGCATAGCCCAAAAAATCGCTGGTGCAACCAGCAACGGAATAGTGAAAGCGGCCTTCGCTCTGGCATGGCACGTTCGTGGGGGTCTTACACACGAAATCCTGCGAGAACTTGAGTTGACTCGGAGAGCTCGAGCATGTGTAGTCGTCATAAACGGCGAGAGCGGTGAGGTTGGGCTGAGTCCCACCAAAGAAAGCCGTCACCTCGTCGACACAAAAACTCGCTCGGCTCGCACCCATGGCTGCCTGGCGAACTGTTGTCGTAGTCGCTACGTTCCCGCACATTCCATCGCTATACGTTGTAATCGTTGCCGAGTGGCCCAGCGTGAGCTGGTGACTCTCCGTTCCAGCAGCATTTGGGTAGCACTTTTCGTCGAGTCGATACAGTTTGGCACTTGCGATCGAATCAAACACACCGCATCTCCCCTGCACGTATTGCTCCACGCCCAAGAAGGAGTACCCGTTGAATGCGTTGTTGGCGATATCGAAGTCGTTCCAGCCTCCTCGATTGTAGTTGGTGCAGTCTGAGACGGAGTATCCAGCTGCACTTTTCGCACAAACGGGGTTGTAGTGGTTCATTTGCGGAGTGCACGTGAATGCACTAGTAAACGACACAGTTACTGCAGGTGGGGCACACGAACTGTTGGCATACTCGACGACGGAGGTCTTCAGCCCTGTGGCAAGTGTTGCAGCTAGCCAAATCTCCACTATTAAAACGAACAACAGGATTAACATCACGTGCGGATACCGGAGTGCTGGGACGAAAAGACTGGGGAGTATGCGGGACTTGGAGAATTTGAAAATATCGCCCTCCACTTAGGCGAGGGGCCGACTCGCGATTTTCTTTCTGAAGATCCCATTCCAGTGGTTTCGACACGACTGCTCCGAAGATTTTTCCGTCATCTAGCTAGAAACAATTTTCAGCTCGACGTCGATGCATTTGTTCAGCCGATATCCCGTGACTTTGACTCGCCCATACTTGATGCCGTCGCATGCCTAACAACACAAGCTCGACCAGTGGCGAGTTGCTGAGCGGAAAGAAAAAAATATGCGAGGCCCTGGGCTAAACCCACTTGAAGCTTGTGCAACGCTTCAGCAGCAGTCGGTAGTTGATTGGGGTCCACAGACCTACAAGTGTGACCTAGCGCTGTGATCGACGCCGCGTGTTCCTCTGAAAAAATTACGCGGATAGAACCTGTTGCTATTCCTTGCAGCAGTGTCGCGTCCGGAAGTGTTCGACACTCCGTATCCACGCTAGTTCTTCTGAGTCAGAAGTAGCTGATTAACGCGTACGGGACTGGGTGGACGTCCACATCGGATAAAACCACACCAAATGAGAATATATCGGCCTTCACGTATCGTTCGCCGAGCATAACTTCTGGGGCCATCCAGAGTGACGTTCCTATGCCGGCAGCCATGGTTTGGTCGTGTCGTTAAGGAGAAGCGGCATCCATGGCTCGGGCTAGCAGGACGTTGCGCGACTTTAGGTCTCGATGGATGATTGGCGGCGCGAGCAAATGGAGATAAGTGAGCGCATGACAGGTGTTAAATCCGACTGGGTGGCGTACTTGTTCAGCATATTGCGCAAATCACCGTCGTCCATGAGCTCGAATACAATGCAAAGGTTGGAATGTGAACCCCAGGCGACACCAAGACGTGAACGACTTCCTCGCCGAAGCCAAAATGACCGCTATTCTGGACCATCCGCACATTGTTACAAGGCTGCTTCGTGTGCCAGGCAACTGGCGGGTGAACATTGTTGATCGCCCCACAGAGACCCATTCGAAGCAATCTTGGCGAAAGACTCGATCGAGCTGGCCCACTCAAGTTCAAAGTGCTTGTAAAGTATGCAGGAATACGTGACGATCAATAGTTTTCTGCTTCATTATTCTTGATCTTGTCAGGTTCTTGAATGGCTGATGATGGTGTCCATGTCGTCGTTGTTGGTCAGATGTCAGAATAGAAGCCTTTTCCTCCGTCATACCAGTTTGGCAGTTACTTTATGCGATTTCAGAACCGTCCCTCTTCATCTCTCTAGCCCCACAATCACTCGTGCAATATCATTTCTCACAGGTCTTTCTGGCCAATGAGTGGCATCATCAACGTCACTTCAGATATTCAGATACTCGTCTCATGCTGCTCGCTCTCTCCATGGCCGCGACGGCTTCTGCCGAGACCCCTGCTGGCTACGAGGGCGCTCTGTACTATTCACCTGCTGCTGCGTCGTCTTCGCTCTCTCCTCGCGGTTTCTGGACTCTTCTGGGCGTCGTGGTTGTCGCGTTATTGCTCGTCTCCGTCGCCTTAGCCAACGCTGTGGCCTGGTGCCTGCAATTGCGTCTCGAACGCCGCATCCAGCGTAAAACGGAGCAATTAGCCGCTAAATCCTCGCAGACAGGCGCTCCACCCGTGCCTGTGACCATTTTAACGGGCTTTTTAGGCGCCGGGAAGACCACTTTACTCAATAAAATCCTGCTGACCGAGGACACGCTGCCGTACAAGATCATGGTGCTGGAGAACGAGCTGGGCGCCGTCAGCATCGACCACGCGCTGCTGCAGGCCGGCGGCAAGGAGATGGACGGCATCTACGTGCTGCAGAACGGCTGCATGTGCTGCACGGCTCGAGGCGGCAAAGGCAGAGGCGGCGACGAGCTCGAGCGCATCCTGGACTACCTGCTGCAGCTGGTGCAGGAGCAGAGCTTCGACTACCTGGTAGTGGAGACCACGGGTCTCGCAGACCCGGGACCGATCATTGAGACGTTCTTGAGGCTGAGAGCGTCGAGATTCAGACTCGACGCCATCGTCACGATGGTGGACGCCAAGGCCACGCAGAGGTACTGGAAGCAGGAGATGGACGCGTATGAATTCCCAATTGAGCTGCAGCGACAAGCGCTGTATGCGGATATTGTGGTGATGAACAAGGTGGATGTGGCGACGCCAGAGGAGTGTGAGAGGCTGGAGAAGGCGCTGGCCGCGATTAATGAAGAAGCCACGCTCTGCAGCTGCGTGAACGCCAATGTGGACTTGGACAAGATCCTGAATGTCAAGACGTTCGATGCAGTGCGTTTCAACGCGCAGAATAGTGCTGCTAATGGAGGGAAGGGCAGTGTTCTGGCAAGAGGACAGCATACTGGCGGAATTAGTACGGTGCACTTTGAGGTCAAGCGCGATGTCGACGTTGCTGCTTTCGGCGAGTGGCTTTCCGAGGTGGTTACGAAATATGTGAAGGGAGCTGACGTACTGCGAGTGAAGGGAGTGCTATCCGTGGCTGGGGACGCTGCAGACCGCCGCTGCGTTGTGCAAGGAGTGCTTGACACTTACACCATCGCGCCTGGGTCCCCCTGGGAGGCCGGAGAGCCGCGTATCTCCCGTCTTGTTCTCATCGGCCAGCGATTTGACCGTGCGGAACTTGAGTGCGGGTTCCAAGGCTGCCTGGTGGACCACAACAGTGCTGGTAACGAATCCAAGAAGGAACGGTAATTCCGCCAGCGCCCAATTTTGCCCATACATGTACGAGCTGAATATCAGCAGACTGCGGAGATGAACGCGAACTGCGCCGTTCTGCTCTCGATTTTCGCCTCCAGTTATTAGTGAGTTTATCCGTCGTTGTAAGCGATCCTGCCAGACTCAGTGCAACAAGTTAAGCGACGACAAATTGTTATGATAACCCTGTGTGCCTGATTGCCGACGTCAGTGACGTCACGTCACTGATGATCCCTTGGGATCTCAACTTTTTGAATCCAGAGTCAACTAACTATCGATGCCGAGCTTGATTAGCTTGATTAGCAAGGTTCTGTTCGTGGAGGCACGACTACTTTCTAACGAGGAAGAAGTGGTTTATTGACACGTGATACTATCGAGCTATCGCTGTTGCTTACAGGCCGAACTGCTTGAGGAATCCCACCAGCGGCACGTGAATTTCTTCATTGAAGGGCTGGGTCTTCATACGGGCGATCCAGGCGGACACCCTGGGGTACTTGGAGAAGTCGTAGCCCATGAGCTCGAGCTGGTCGATCTCCGTATAGGCCGCGTAGTCGGCGATGGTGGGGAAGTCGGTGTGCGCGATGTAGTTGTTGACCAGGAAGGTCTCAAGCAGTGTGAACTCCTTCTCGATGAGCGCGTTCTTGCCATCAAGCGCCGCGAGGTCCTTGGGCGTGGCGGCGTTGAGCTTCTTGGAGATCTCCGGGCGCACGATGTTGAGCGTGAAGAGGCGAGTGTTGGTGTGGTGCCAGTGCAGGAACTCGTTCACCTTGGCGCGCACCTTGAGGTCCTTGGGGTACAGGTCCTTGGGGCCGGTCCAGTCGTACTTGTCGCCCAGGTACTGGAGGATGGCCATGCCTTCGGTGAGCACGAAGTCGCCGTCCTTGATGGCGGGCACGAGACGGTTGGGGTTGATGGCCTTGAACTCGTCTGACTTGAAGAAGTCGCTGCCCGGGTTGCAGGGCACGAGCTCGTGGTCGACGCCCTTGACCTTGAGCACCCAGGCGACAGCCCGCGACGGCTGGCTGATGAGGTTGGCGTAGAGCTTGATGGCCATTGTGGAGGTGGAAGGCTGTGCTGCTTGTGATGCGAATTGAAGAGTGAGCTTCCAGTCGACATGGATCCTCCCTCACGCTGACGTAGGGCAGGGATCAAATGCCAATCGCTCGGCCTGGTCTCTTGACCGTATGCCTATCAGGGACCCTACCGTATGCTGTCGCACAGATTGGCGGGCAGGTCAAGATGACGCCGCGAGGACTGCTTACATAAGGCTCCGGACAAGGTCGGACTCGCACGGGCAGAGTGCGGCAAGAGGGTGCGGCGAAGACTTCGAATCGATTCGCGAGGAAGCAGAGATGAGGTGCTATAATTGTGTTGCAGCTTCAAGACAAGATGTGTACAGTTGGACGATGAGCTCTCTTGTGGGCGTTCATTCATATGCAAGACTCCTGCTGTCTCACTACTATCTTGTCCTATGGCCTATGGCTTCTTGGAGTCGGCGCGGATGCCGGTGTCGGTCAGGAACTTGTCCAGCTCTTCGCGTACTTCGTCGTGGAAGGGGATTTGCTGTTAAGGGCATGAAAGTATGAGCATCAGTCACGTGGTCTGGTGTGGCGCATTGCCTGCTAGAGAAAAAGCGTGTACGAACCTTCATGCGCTCGATCCACGCCGTCACCTTGGGGTACTTGGCAAAGTCGTACCCCATCATCTCTAGCTGGTCGATCTCGCAGTACGCGGCGTAGTCGGCGACAGTCGGCGCGTCGGTGTGAGCGATGTAGTCCTTGTCGAGGAACGTCTCCAGGAGCGTCATCTCCTTCTCGATAAGCGCGTCTGCTTTCCCCAGCACAGCGAAGTCAGACGGCGATGCCTTGCCGCGCGCCTTGTTCATAGCTGGCCGCACGATCTGCAATGTGAAGAGCCTGGTATTGGTGTGGTGCCAGCTCAAGAGCTGGTCCACCTTGGCGCGCGTCTGCATGTCTGTCGGGTACAAGTCCGTCCAGCCGAACTTTGCGGACACGTACGTCAAGATGGCATTGCTGAGAGCGACATATACAACGAACAAGCAGAATCGAGTTAGACCACGGTCTCCGATATCGACCACTAGACGTGCGTCCGTACCCTTCGAAGAGCGAGAAGTCTCCGTCGCGGATCACCGGCACAAGTGCGTTGGGGTTCCACGCCTTGAACTCGTCCGACTTGATGAACTCACCATCGAATTCCACGTTCACGAACTCGTAGTCGACACCTTTAACCTTCAACGCCCACGCGACTGCACCACGACATCAAGTATGAGCTCCGGAAGGCGACAAAACACAGCAGTTAAGTAGCGTCGATTCGCCTCTCACCTGCGCGACTGGGCTGGCTGACCAGGTTGGCGTACAGCTTGAAACTCGACGTCTTCTGAGCTGACGTGGCGCCATCGGTGCTACTGCTGGCTGCTGTGCTCTTGCTAGTGCGCCGTGCGAACTTGGCGAGGGACACTGGAAGACTCGGTGGCGATGGGAAGCTCCAGCCTGCCATGGTCGAGATTTGGGTGCTGGAGTCTGACGTAGCGGGGAAGATGGATTGTGCCTGTACTTGTGAGCCCCAAACGTGTTTGGTAAAGGAGACAGTCTCGCATCGACTGTACTGTTCGAGCTAGGGGTGTACAGTAGCGTTGCTCGTAGCCAGATGAAGTGATCTCGTAGGCCAGCCGTAACTAGGAAAACCACTTGTGATATGAATTTATGCTGTGCTTCTATCAAGATGATCACCGCCGCTCTGCAATGCATTGCCTGGTCTACCGGTACCGGCAACCTCCTACCTTCTAGCGCTTCCACGTCGTGCTCTTCGAGTCGGACAGCTCGTACGGGAAGAGTGGCGAGCGCGGCACGACGGAGAGCCCGCGACAAGTGTGAACGGAGATTTTGCCCTGGCTCAGCGTCTTTTGTGCTGCTGCGGTGCCGTCGAGGTCTACAGCAGTAACCGAAAGCCACCCGAAGCCTGGCACCTCCAGCTCCACGACGGTCGTGCGCTTGGGCTTCTTGTGCTTGGACTTGGCCAACACACTGTCGAGCACGTAGTCTTTCAAGTACACATTATGTGAGAGCGCCAGCGGCCCGGTGAAGCTCATAGCATCAAGTCCACGCGGCGGGGAGAGGATGCCACCGGCGTGCTTCACGAACGTGTCCTCGGCGCCTGTCCGGAGCACAGAAAGATGTTCAGTTAGTCACTCTTTGAGCACGAACGATGACGAATTCGAAGCAGACTTACGTTCAGTGTTCGTGAGATGCCCAGGCAGTACGCCGTACCACGATAGCAGCACCATGTTCTTGTCGTTGTCCTTTCCGAGGGTCTCGTAATCGAAGCGCGCGAGGGCGCCAAGGAACAAGCTACGACCCGGACGGACACGATAGGTCGCCACCTAGAGAGATGAGCAGAATAACAATGCACACACGTTAGTAGACTGGTTGGCCCAGCACGGCCGCCCATTGGAGACTTACCGGCAACTGCTTGGTTGGGAACACGTTCTTCAACTTGGCGGCGCCATCGAGTGCGAGCACTTCAACCAGCTTTTGTCGCTTCGTGTCTGTGATCAAACCTGGCGTGTCGAGGATGTTGAACACCTCGTTGCGCACCATGACCGGCAGATACTGGACGGCCAGGGTTGTGCCGGGCAGCGGCGACGTCGTCATCTCGCGCTCTTCCTCCGCGCTTATCTCCACCATCTCCGGGTCTTCACCTGGAGCCACGTACAGCTCCCCGTGTGGAGTTACAACCGTCGACTCACCTTCACTCTCAGCCTTCACCTCCGCCAGCAACTCATCGTCGATGTTCAGCATCGTGGCCGACTCATCATCCTCCAACTCGGACAACGGCACCTCGGCCATCTTCATGTACTTGCGGTGGTTGTGCTGCCACTTGCGGTCCACAAGGTGCGACAGGAACGAGTTGAGGAACGTCGACTTGCCCACGTTGGCCGCGCCCACCACACAAATGTCGCGACCCTGACGGTACTTGGCCACATCCTCCACAATCTCCTTCATGCCAATTCGTTTCATGGCGCTGATCAAGTAGATCGAGATCAAGTTGTCAATCCCCGCCTCCCTGCAACACACACAAATCCTGTAAGTCTCTATACAACAAACACTAACAAAATCTCTCCCTTACTTGGCCTCCTGCTTGATCCTCCTCATGAGCCGTCGGATGCCCGACTTGGTGGGCACCAAGTCTCCCTTGTTCACCACGAGCATCACCGGCTTCTTGCCGAAGATGTGGCGCGCCTTGGGCAGCAGACTGCCGGAGATGTCGAGGATGTCCACCAGCTGGATCATGAGCATGTCCTTGCTGCGCAGCTCCATGACGCGCTTCTCGTACTCCTGGTACGGCATCTTGGTGTCCGAGATCTTGCCGTACTGCGTCATCTGGAAGCAGCGCTCGCAGCGCAGGCGCTTGAGCTCCTTGAGGTCGTGCACGTTGCTCAGCAGCTGTTTGGGGAAGTACCCGACCTGCTTGGGCTCCTGGTACTGCAGCTCAATGCCGCAGCCGCTGCACGTCCACTTCTCCATGATGGACACGTGGTTCAGGATCTGCTCCACCGTCAGCGTGGGCTTCTCGGCGTCGGTAAAGGCAGGAGCATGGTCTGCGGACTTGGACGAGTCGCTCGACGAGCAATTGCGATGCCCACAGACGGAGGTTGGGAGTGAGTGAAGCACCAACGGATGCGCAGACAACGCAGCTACATGACGACGAGCGGAGAGGCGCTGAGAAGCCCCCAACAAGCCCCGCGAGCTACGCGACGCCAACGCACGGATCGACTGCATCGGTGCCAGTCAAATTGTGATTGTTTTGATGAATTGTGTAGGTGTTGCGTATTTAGTGTCGTGCACACCAAAACGATCTTGTGCGGTCGTGTGAAACTTGGCTACATTTTCGATGAGGGCGGCGAGACGACAACGTGCTGTGTGTGTCGCTGCATCAAGACAACAATTACCCGGCGGATAGTGGGACTGTCTCGGAGAGAGGAGGAGGGAAGGGTGAAGGGTTCA
This sequence comes from Phytophthora europaea, assembly GCA_030463285.1. NCBI lineage: Eukaryota > Oomycota > Peronosporomycetes > Peronosporales > Peronosporaceae > Phytophthora > Phytophthora europaea. The sequence continues at coordinate 21,107 of JAHQIV010000039.1, read as the reverse complement.
CCATTAACGTCCCCTTGCCGCCAGGATCTGGCTCGGGGGCGTACGAATATGCGTTCAAGAACGTCGTGGTTCAGCACTGAAGCAGTTCAAACCGGACTTCATTCTGGTTTCGACGATGACTCGAGGCCAACGGTGCAGCTATCAACAGTCATTGTCCTGACAAGGTAGGTGGGCAACAGTGATGCCGAAGGTCAGAAACTCGGAGCATGGGTCCGACAAGCGGTGTGTGCTAACACTTCTGCTAAGGTCGGGCTAGATAGACTCTGTTGGACAGCCGGAGCTGCCAGGTATGGGTGAAGAGATACCTGGTCAGCGGGGTTGATACAAAGCTCGTCCCGGGCGCTACCGGCGATTACCACATAAAAAAAAACGGGTTAGACTCTTGTCATCAGCAGCACGCACTATGGAATAAATTTAAACGGAAGATAGCAGTTTAATAGCGGCTTTGGAAGACGGTCTGCAGCTCGATTCCGTCAAGCCCAACGTGACAACATTGAAGCGGGAACCACCAAGCATCAATTGCGTTGGATCTTAACGGAAATCAACCTGGTAGACGATTTTCATGACGGAATTAAACTTAGCACCCGTCATTCGCGCGTCATAGCACACGACGAAAAACTTTCCGCAGAGGCCCATATCTGCCGCAATGCGTTCCATCACCGACTCGTCAATCAAACCAACGCATCTGAAGTGAATTAGACAGAAGTCGGTCAACCCGAGTGAGGAGTAGAGACCTCCAGGCGAAAATCGCTCGATGTGTTCAGCCAAGTTGTTGGCTTCTCGCGTCAATTCGACGCCCCAAAAGCCATCATTTCCTTGAATTGTAAAATCAATGAACCCAGGGGGCCCAAACAACGCACCCACGTCTGCAGACGTCACAAAATTCTGAGGTGTGCAGCGATACGCAGCCTTGTAAAATTCCATTTGCAACGTTCTCTCTAGAGGAATGCCGCTTAAAAAACTTCGTCCAAGCGTTTCGCGGATGCTGCTGTAATCGACTGTTGACAACACGCGAACAATCATTTCCGGAAGGGTTACGGGAGCATGATCCGCTCGTTCGATGTGGCCAACACGTAGCCTGACGAAATATCTCCACATCACTGGCGACGAGAATTCGGTTTTATGTTTACGTTGAGCCAAAATACCCTTTCGAAGGCACTCATCGACAATGGCAACATCCTGATTGGCACCAAAACTAGTGCGTTCTAGCCGATCCAGCTTTTCGACGCTGAGAGTTTCCAGCACCTTTACCGCACGGGTTTCAATCAGGTCTTTAAACAGCTCTGCATCATTTGGCTTATACATCGCCCCAGTTTGCAGCATACTGATCCACTCGTCCGCCGACGGAAAATCGCTTGCACTCTTTCTACGCGATTGAAATACTTGATTAAGTGCACTAACGGCACTCGCACACAGACCGACGTGTCCACCTGTAAGCACTTCCAAGTTGGCACAGAATGCCTCCATCATAGAAGGCGATCCTTCAAGGCTCGACCTGCCCTCAAACCACTTGGTGACATACTCGATGACTTCAGCGTGGCTAAAGGTCAGTTCTTTGATGCCAAACACCATTTCATCGTTGAACTTGGTCGGAGTAGCGAGTCGAGAGTATACAACATCAGATCCATAAGCAGCGAACATCACGATTCTTACTTGGAAGCCCGCATCGGTCTGAACACGTTTGACCAGCTCCCAAAAGCAGGTAGACTTGTGTATAGGGGAGGAATCTTCTTCGTAAATCAATTTTGTTTCGTCCAGTACTAGATAAACCATACAGTGTGACGCTGGAAGAGTTACTGTTGCGTATTCCCACTCGACCTTGCAATACTCCACGAATATCTGATCGAAAGTCTTGCCCTCCCTCGACATCCCCAATGCCGAGAAGTTGAACACAACTGCCTTCTTCTTGTTCTCCTCGTGCCGATGGACCAAGGCGCGGCTCATCAATGTCGCCAGTGATGTCTTGCCAGTCATTGGTGGACTTTTCACTAGCACAACGTACGTCTCTTCAAGTCGGTCGATGATGTCCGCGGTAAGCGCGCTCCGAAAAAGCGTTCGTTCGTCTCTAGATCAATGCCTTCCCCTCTCCCAACCGACCCCTTCATGCCGTACCAAAGAACATCCTGGTCTGCGAGCTGCAATAATGGGGAACCTCCAGTCCCCCTCGGAACCACCTCCTCCTCCAGCAAGGAATACTTTGCAGCCGGGTCGTGCCACTCCAGTGGCACTACCACCAACACGTGGATTTGCCTCGACGTTGGAGTGCGCCCATGTTGCTCAGTCATCTTGTTGACTGCCAACACATCCTGAATTTCCCACGTCGCCCCCAACTGCTCAACATCAATCATCGTCTGAATGTCGGGATAAATCGCTCCGACCTTCACCTTGAGCGCAGCAGGATCATCGTCTGGCAGCCACCCGCCCCTCTTCGTCTTCGCCAGGAAGAGTTGCAGCTCGTCAGCAGGAAATCGGTACTTCTTCTTGTCATTGATCGCGTCCTTCATATGGCCTACCGACTGTTCATCGTCGACGTCGACAGGGAACGCGCTTCCTGCGACACCAACGACGGCACAGAAGAGAGTGACCATCTTTCGTCGAGGCGGCGGATTCTGGAATGAGGAAGAAGAGGAGAATTTCAGGGCGTATTTAAGGAGGAATTTCCATATTGATATGTTCTTCTCAAAATTCCCATGGACGATTCGTTCAATCAACCGCCGCGCAATCGGCCTTGCTCGGGTGGGTCATCCCTCCCCGATGGCTACAAACAGGCGGAAGTGGAAGGTGAGACGACGGTGGTAACTCCACATGGAGAGCTGTACGTGGCTCCTAATGAGGACCCAGAAATGGTGGAGATCAATCAGCTTCGCGTATTTTGAGCGTCGCTGGGCAAGAACCGGCGATCGACTTTTCGGACAGTAATTCATCGTTGATGTTCAGCAATCGTGGCCGACTCATCATCCTCCAACTCGGCCACTTCATTTTCATGCGCTTGCGGTGAATGTGCTGCCACTTGTGGTCCACAAGGTCACCTTGTCACCTTGTCACTTTGAAGGTGCGCACCCGTTTCGATGAATTGTGTTGCTGTTGTGTATTTAGTGTCACATACACCAAAACGATCTTGTGCGGTCGTGTGAAACTTGGCTACATTTTTCTTTTCGATGAGGGTTGGCTACGTCTTCGATGAGCGCTATCTGTGGCATCAACCATGGAGCGTTCAGTACTCTGCTTTAGTGGAGCCATTCCGCCATTGGGAGTCCCTGGAGACCAAGCGCCGCTTCCACTCGCTGCTGGCGGTGTCGGGTCTGCTAGAGAAACTGGAGCTCGTCAAGCCTCAAGTCGCCACAATCGCGCAGTTGGAGCGAGTGCACACCCGTCGGTACCTGGAGGAACTGGAGCGAGCTTCTGCCCGGGAAGAGGGCGGCAATGCCGGGGAAGAAGCGCCCTTCTCCCAGTTCGCCTTTGACATCGCCCGACTGTCGGCTGGAGGGGTCCTCGCAGCTGCGGACGCTGTGATGGACGGGCGGGTGGACAGCGCCTACGCTCTTACACGTCCACCTGGACACCACGCAGTGAAAGATCGGGGGATGGGCTTCTGTCTGCTTAACAATGTAGCCATTACGGCTAAACACTTGTTGGACACGTACCCGACGCAGATCAGGAGAATCGCCATTGTAGACTATGACGTCCACCATGGGAACGGGACGCAGGAAGCATTCTACGAGGACGACAACGTGCTGTTTGTGTCGCTCCATCAAGACAACAATTACCCGGCGGATAGTGGGGCCTTCTCGGAGAGAGGAGGAGGGAAGGGTGAAGGGTTCACCATTAACGTCCCCTTGCCACCAGGATCTGGCTCGGCGGCGTACGAATATGCGTTCAAGAACGTCGTGGTTCCAGCATTGGAGCAGTTTAAACCGAATTTCGTACTGGTTTCATCGGGTTTTGACGCGTCGTATGCGGACCCGTTGGCGGCGATGATTCTGGGCAGCAACGTGTTTCGATTCATGGCTCGTGAATTGGTTGAAGCAGCCAAAAGGCTGTGTGTAGGGCGGATTGTGTTTGCTCATGAAGGAGGGTACTCGGAAACGTACGTGCCGTTCTGCGGAGCTGCGGTTATTGAAGAATTGTTGGGCGTCCATGAGGTTGAAAAACAGATCAAGGATCCGTTCTTGAGCGAAGTGGAGCGGTGGGGGTATCAAGAACTTCAGGAGCATCAGAAGAAGGCGGTGGATCGCGTGGTTGTCTCTACAAATGTATACACGTGATAGGCGTATCAATATCAATATAACCACCCAAGTCAATTGACCGTTCAACTCGTCAATAAGCTTCGTGTTGCGCCAGGAACATCGTCTGAAGCTCTGTTAGCCCGCCCGCAAGCCTAACCATCAAAATATGCGATGGCAGTATCGATGAGAATAGTGAGAATGACGATGACTGTTTAGTGTGAAGTATCTGCCGATCGACGAGGGGCAGTACTAACTACACCTCCTTCATCGTGAATCATTCTCAGTAATTAACTCCGTGGTTTCCTTATCCTCCTTGAATTGCCCCTCCGGCAACTTCTGCTTGTACTCAGCCTTCTTCAGTCGGGAGTGGTGATTGATAAGAATGTTTTCCATCGGAACAGCTCTGGATTTTATTGGAGCTGGTATTCCAGCACAAAGCAAAGCTACGTGTATTTTAAGACCGAATGCAGTCGTTCCTATCGGTCGTAGTGGCCGTTATCCTTTTGATGGCAATCTTTCCAATGGTTAGGTTTCTTATCATGGCTCTCATCGTTCTCGTGGTCATGCGGAAGTGCAGTTTGTAGCGGAAGCACAGCTTCCGTTGTTAATGGACGATAACTTCACACGATAGGCTTCGGACGACAGGCTGCAGGTTCCACGCGACAGAAATCGGTAACCAGCGCAAGCTTTTCCTCTGTGCCCGTAGGTACCCACCTCGAGCGCACTTCATTCTTTCGCTTAACCAAATTTCATTTCATATTCCTTTCGTCTTCATTTTGCCTTCAACAACTGTTAAAACATCTCCAGCGGTAGGGCTCAAACACTGTTTTATCCTAAAAGTAGATCGGTTAAGAATTGCTCTCCCATCCATGAGTCGTATGATACGACTCGTATCGCATCAATGCTTAATCGAGTCGGCTCAGGACGACCATTCTAATTGGCCAAGAATTTACGGAGGATCTATCCTCTCAATACCGACACATTTTAAATTTCGTGGTTTTAAGCAAATATAAAGCAGAATGTCTCGCTCCGATGATGGTATTATCACGCTTATGGACGTGGCTGGCTCGTGCATCGTAGATATTTTCTACAGCCACATGTATGACCGAGCCATTGCCATGCACGAAATGTCTGCTGGATTGAAAGAATGTTACCGTCAGGTGCTCACCAGCGAAAGCAAAGAGTCCTCGGTTCTACAAAACGCTGCTCAACAGTGAGCACAGTCAACTACCTCCGACTCCGTTGCGCTATATGCTTCGCTGTTCATCCCGATAATGTGTTTTGCTTCACTCACTGCAGAACAAAAGATCAACATCCTGTCCATGGTACTCAGAAACACCATGCATGCTTTCCATGACGAGGTACAGAACCATATCCTGTGCATCATCGATGACTCTACTTAACCGGTGAACTTAGAGCTCGTGGACGATGCCATTTTTCAGATCATGATTCGTTAGCGGGAGCAGACGTAAGCGACCATCGCACCAGAAACGTTTAGCCACGACGAAAGTTCCAACCCCCAAGAAGAAAATTCAGGCAACACTTGCGCCGCCACAACAGGCATTACCTCAGGCGACTCAGGAGCCACTAGTGAAGCTTATCACTGCATTCAAGAAAACGCCCGATGAACGCACCGAACTGGAAAAAATGGAATCATTTTAGGAAGAAGAAATGAAGTGTTAGTAACAAAGCTCGTCCGGGACGCTCCGGACGCTTGGGCACGGTGCGTTCGCGTTCTTGATCCGCTAGAATCTTGTCTTTGAGTTGTCGGAGTTGATCATCTTTGCGTGGTCGGTATTGCAGACGTTGATCGTGGATAATCGCATTCAGGAAGTTGAGTTCCTTGGGCGTTAGCAGCTTCTTTCCTACGTTTTCGTTGTATTGACGAATGTAGGCAGCTTCACCTTGCTGCCTACTAAACAACTCGTAGGCCCGCGCCGCAGATCCACCAACCATGATTCAAAACCGCAACTGGGGGGAGGGAGAAACTGCGATTCCCGCCGGTGTGGGATTTATTCCGGCACAGCCTACTCCGGTCATATCCACTTTGAACCTCTATCTATTTCGCTTAAGCCGATCCGGCATCCATTTCCGCGTCTGACTACGGTAGAACAGTAAGCTGCACACTGAGCGGTCGCACAGGGCAGTCGTCGGGGAAAGCTAAAGGTCGCTCACCCACCCAGTGCGGTGGGTCATTTCCAAACGCTCTGCTCGCTAACCTGAAGCCATGGATCTGTCCGAGATTCCGTTTGACGTGCCTGTCATTCTGCAGTCGCTTTTCAAGCGCAAGAACCTGCAGAACCCGCTCGGATCCAAGACGGCGCGCTGCCTCGAAGACAACCGCGACGTGTACGAGCAGCTCATCCTGCGTCGAGTCCGCGACGACAAAGTCGCCATCCAATCCGCGCGCAACGGCCGCTACCTGCAAGTGCGCGCATCGGGGCAGTGCGTCTTCGACCCGAAAGAACCGGGCGACTGGGAGCTCTTCACCATGGAGACGGACGCCAGTTGCGCGCTCTTCTTCGTGTCGTGCCACACGGGGCACGCCCTCCAGTGCGACGACAACTGCGTCGCCAAGTGCGCGAACTCCAACCGCCAGCACTGGGAGAGTTGGCGGATCCTGGAGCCCCGATCCATGACCACAACCCAAGTGCAGGCTGCTCCAGATCGACGTGAAGCTCTTGTTGGTAAGGAGCGCCAGGACTTCATCCTGGCGCTCGTGAAGTCCGGCAAGACTGCGGACGAGATCGACCAGATCGTGTCGCGTCTATTTGATGCACCGGCAGCGTCGGCTCCGAGTTCGGCTTCCGCGTTTGCGGTTCCGGTTGACAAGGCGTAGGCAGGTCGCAGTCAGTGGAGACGCACTTGCTCACTGTGGCTAGGGAGCGTGTATTCGACATACTCGGGGACTGAAGTGGCTGGTCGAGACCTCTGCATAGCAGCAGATGACGCGAGGACAAGTCGGTTGGCCTCGTAGTCTGCAGCTAATTCATCCACCTTCGCCAGAACGTTGAGTGTATACTCTTGCCATTGGTGCAGTGCGTCCTGCAGCATCGGGTGCTCCATTCTCAGAGTCTCCACCAGTAGAGGTAAGTACGGATTCTGCCGCGTGCTGTTCTCGTCGTAGGACTGCTGGAACGATGCAAACACTTCGGCCAAGTTGGTCATAGGCGCCAGTAGGTAATGCTGGCACCACTCCACCTTCTTCTGGCCAAGATGACGGACACGCTTGGCCAACCGCCTGAGCAAGTCGTCTTGAGTGTGCCAGGCCGTCTGCCAGTACTCCGCTTCTCTGCGGCAGGCCGCAGCGTTCTTGTCGATAGCTGTGTATCTAGCGTGGAGCTGCTTCAGCATCGCCTTTGCTTGCTTCTCGCGTTCCTTAGCCCCTCCTGGACCCCTCGCCACTCCGGACGTGGACGACAGTGCCTTTATGACGTCGACTGCTGAAATGCACTCACTGTCTGTCGTTGCAGCAGAGCTTCGTGAAGATGCGGGTGGTGTGCAGATAACAGCACCGATAGCCCCGACTTCGAGCAGCAACTCGCGTACGCGTCTGCTGAGCTCAAATGCGTGTGAGTGAATCGGGTCGGTAGTTGAAGCCTTCGGAGCGAAGCGTTCCAGGACTTGTGCGCTCAGTTGATCCAGTTCTGCTGCAACACTCGCCAGTGCTTCTTCGAGCTGCTTCACCCTGTCGACCCGTAGATGGGCGAGACTAGACGGTTCTCGGCCGTAGATCTCACTCAGTTTGATCGTAGTATCACCGTCGCGTAAGAATGACGCCGACAACTTGCTCACACGAAGCTTCGTTTCGTAGCAGGCGGTGGCGGCGTTTGCTGCGCCTCGGATCTGTCCTTCCACGCGCTTGAGTTCGTCCATGAGCTTATCTGGAACAGCCAGCATCCACTTGATAGGCTGCTGAGCACCTGTGTGCTCGGGTTTGGCAGACGTATTGGTCGCACTTTGGTCGGCCCCCGCAGCTTTAGCCTCGTCGCGTCCAGCATCAATTATCACTCGCCAGTGGTTTAAAGCGGACAGCAGATTCGTTTCAGCGTTCGTGTGAGCCTGCACTGAATCCTGCAGGAGGCTAATTTGACGTTGAAGCTGCAAGTTTTGCGCTTGAAGCAGCCTCATCCGGCGTTGCGAGAACACCATCGAGTCTGGCTGATCGTCGAGTTGGCTGTTGTTGGAATTGTCGCTCTGCAGCACCGCGTTCAGCGCCTCCAGCTGCTTGATTTCCTCACGCAACTTAGTGTTCTCGCTAGTCAACGTAGCGTTCTCCTCCTGCAACGCTTGAACCTGGTTCTTCTTGAACTTCGAGGCAAAGTATGACGGTTGCTTGGTGGGCGCTGTCCGCTCGATCGAGATGCCAGCTCCCGTGTGGCGGCTGGTGGCTTGACTCGACTTGTCCAATATCTCAGTTGACGCTCGAACGCCGACGTCATCACTATCGTTTTCCTCCGGAGGTGTCTCGACAGTCGTGTCAAAGTTCCAGTCTAAATTTCCCCCAGAAGTAGAGCGGGGTGCAAGGCTGCTCTCTTTCTTTCGCGTAGTGAGCGAGCCTTGACCTGGCTGCAACGGAGGAAACCTCGTACGTCCTTCCGGCTCATCGCCCGCCATGTTGTTGATGTCACCTTCTCGAACCTCGTCGTCGTTCTCGTCGTTATTGTCCCTGGCACGTCGACCTGCTCCACCCTGTCTTGATCCCCCCGCAGCGTACCTCGCAGCCAGCAGCGACGAGCTGTTAGTGGTCACTCCGCTGGTCCCGCTCCTCTTCGACGACTTGATGCGCGTCAGCAGCAGTCGGAACGCCTGCGCGCAGCACTCCTGGTCGAACAGCAGCTTCTGCCACGAGATCAGCGCCGGCGCCCCCAGTCGCTGCAAAGACCATCGAAAGCACCAAACCATGAGTTCTACCCTCAAACTTGACCCCTTGACGTCACCGACACAGTGAGCGACTCACCGCCAGCTCCGCCGCCACCACCTGCATGAAGTCTGCTCGAAAGCTCTCCTCCTTCCTCCTCGCTGCAGCTGCATCACTACCACCATCCACCACCTCGTCAGAGCTCGTTCACTGTAACAATCTGCACTTGGACACGCACCCGTCGTCCAGCAGCTTGTCGGCCTTGCGTTCCAGTCGGCGGTCTCTGCTGCGGCGCTGCAGCTCCTGCGCCACCGCCGTGGACGACGCTTGCTACCGTCATTTCGACACACGGTTCATCTAGTCAGGGTCTTATTTTAGAGGTATTATTTGTCGATACAAACAGCAACTGTAGGACCTCTCGGAAGAGCGCCAGCAGCACCTGCTCCTTCACCCGCCACGGCAGAGCGCGCAGCTGCGTGGCAGACTGCACCAGGAACGGCAGTAGGTCCGAGAATGAGTGACATGGCTACATTTTTTATCTCCCAAGAGAGAAGAGAGAGAAACACCGTACCAACTGCTCGAGTCCCGGCAGCGCAGCCAGTTCCTGCTGCAGACGCTCCATTGCGCTCGTTCGTCAAAGTTTGCGAGTATTCGTCTGGAGATGGAGGACGTCGCCTAGCCCTACAGTATTGATGAACCAATCACAACCCGTTAAAATGGACGTAGCCAATCGTAGAATGAAGAGAAGAAGGAAAAGAACAAGAAGAATAAAAGAGAAGAAGTGACGCCGGGGGGGGGGGGGTAGTTTACAGGAACGATACATTGAGCTTCAGTAAACGCTTGTGGAGAAAGGAGACATCACGTGTCCGAGCGAACTCAAACTTTTTTCTCGCCAAAAGATGCAGCGCAGCGGGGAAATGCCTTTCGAAACCATAAAAAAATGACGAGGTCAACGAGATGGCCCTGGTGATGGGGAAGTCTATGCTATTGCTGAGGGGCGGCTGCATTGGCAGCTATGCTGAGTATAGTGGACGTTGGGAGAATCGATACGTGTAGATCCGTTGAAACTAGATTCCATACGTACTTGAAGTAGACAAGTAGGGAACGGTATTTTCCACTGGGTGTTCAGCCCTGGCTTCGAAATGCAAGTGTTTTGGACCAATACGACAAAAACTGTAAGAAGAAAAACATATATAATAGAATTGTGCTTAGGAAAGCGCTTAATGCATCGTCAATATCACCCTGTCACGCTCTTAACCTTCAGAAAGAGCGCTCTTCGTTTTAGAGTAGAGCAGACGTCCGGTACATCATCTCCAGAAAAGCACCAACATACTCCATTGGCACCTTTCGTGCTAGTAGCTCCAGTATCTGCTGTGCGCGCTCGGCACGAATCTCATTCGTCGGATTAGGGGTACTGGTTGGCACTCTCGATCCATACATCAACGCCAAGACCTCACCAATATCTATGCTTAATCTCCTAGTCACTGCAAGTCCCATGATCAGCTGACGTCGCGCATCAGGTGAATACTCCGTCTTCTGCAAGTTCGATGTTGTGAGGCTTGACACGAGGGTATGCGTAGTGAACAGAAGCCATGACTGCGACTGCGGCGAATACGAATTTCGGCACACCACGAGGCTTTGTCGGCCTTGGATCTCAGTTTCAAGAGCGCACCCACTTAAACGTTCCATCAGCACTAGTCGACCAGCTTTGGACAGCCTCATCTTGAATTTTAGCGCAACATCCGCACTCCCGAACACGCACTGCAGATATTCATTCAGAATCAGACACTTCGACTCATCGTTGGCACTTTGAATTGTTATCAGACCATCCTCGCTCTCGTTCAGTTTAACAAAAGCGGAACCCGTTTCCGACGTGTTCAACGTGGATCCAGACGAAGAAATCATAAACAGCGGCGAGTTTACTGGAATCGCGTCGAGGTCGGCGTGGTCTGCGCTAATATGCTCCACTGTGACAAATTGCTCGCCACACTCTGTGGAGCATTCATCTTGTGCCGCCGTTGTTTGTTCGCTCTCAATCTTGGTTCGTGGATCTGGCTCGTACAATAGCGCCATGGTGGCCCGAGTTGTTTCCACTGGCATATTCATTTTAATCAACTTCAGCAGCACCAGCTCGTGGCGCTCCGCGACGCTCAAATCAATGTTGGGGTCGCCTTTTGGTTGGGCTGTACCATATAAGAGCTTCAAAGTTTCGGCAACTACCTCGCTTGAGTTCCCGGCTTCCAAAAGATGCAAGGTTAACTGCCTACGCGCAGTCAAATCGGAAAGAGAGGCAGCTGCTAAATCCTTGAGAGGTAAACTGCGAGGTAGGACGGATTTCAACAATTGCCACTGCTGTTGTTTGCCTTCGTAAGAACTTTTATACGTCACACCTTCGCTCCAGCCTTCCAAATAAGCGTCACCCTGGCAGATCTTGAAAACAACCATCCCACTTGGGAGTTGAGAATGTCTCAAATACCTTAGAGGCGTGTTTGTCGCTAAAACTTCTCCCGAAGAAAACCCTGGCGGATCCAGACCTGCGAATCTCTATCGCTCCCTCTCGAGCTTGTTGAAGCTCAACGAAAGGAACCGCCATACAGGTAGAAGCATCTTTAAGAAGGTTGCCTTCGGCCGTCATTAAGAGCAGAGGTGTCTTCAGAGGGAGCGCATTTATGTCGAGATACTCGAGGCACGACATGGTGGCAAGTCGTCGCAAAAAGATGAATGGCTTGCGATGTTGGTACGTTTTATCAAGTCAATATTTTCTCTAGATGTTGTCATTTTTCGTAGTAAAGGTGGAGAAAGGATGATAGCCGCACCTCAATCAATGTGCAATTCACTTTCAAATACTGACGACGTCACCTACGAGCTAAAACGATGTGAAGTTTGTCGACCGTATGCAGTGTTCAGGTGAAAATGGGTGAACTAGTGGCAAACTACGAGACGCGTCATTGCGTCGTCTCTTGTCACGCAGATATCGCTCTGCCAGTCAATTGATGTCTAGTGCATCCTGCTTCTACCTGATCAAGTACAATATGAGCGGCCCAATTCGTAGCTTCCGATATAAACCGCTGCGAGCACACTCCATTGACGAAATGAATTAAGCAGGAATCTCCGTTAGTGTCAAGATGAATTACCCGCGCCCTGGAGTATCTACTGCACTACTTGGGTCGTCGGACTGGTATTACGAGGCTCCACAATTCTCCACTCTTCCCAGTACTCGCGGCGTGTATTCCCGCACCTGGCGACGCTTTTATCGTTACAATGAAGAACGTTCCCCATGAAGCTCGAGACGAAAAAAATGGAGCACGTTGAGTCGGTCTCCAGCAAGAAAAGCGCTCGCTCGTTCATCTCTTTCGAGTCAAATCCGCAGTTACTGTTCACTCGAACTTCGAGGAAGCGGCCGTTGCGCATTGACTGGATCGCGACCTTGTCGTTGGGCTCACGGTGCAAAATCATCAGCTCGTAGATATCTCGGTTATCCACGAGGCAGCGAGCCTTCTTGGTCCCGACAGGGTTTTGCAGGTTCTTCTGCTTGCATACGGACTGGATAATTACTGGCACGCCAAACGGAATATCCGCGAGATCCATAAGTCAGGCAGGACTTGCGAGGGTGAAGGAGAGTTGGTAGTCTCAAGGAAAAATCTGAAATGAGAAGCTTTGTTCTCGCGAAGCCATGAAGGTTCCTGGATAAAATCAATCAATCCATCGGAGCTACTTTCATGTAAACTATTTGCTTGCGTAAACTTCTTCAATCGTTGAGAAGTTCTACTTCTTTTTGCCTACTTCTTTTTTCTCGACAGGAACAGCAAAAACTGCGCTGCGACTCGGTATCGCATCGAACATGCGTGTCACGATCTGTTCAATCTCATCCGGTGACTTTCCGCACTTCACCAGCTCCAGGATGAAGCTCTGGCGCTCTTTCCCAGCGAGAACGTGATGCCGAGCGGGAGCAACCTGCACGAGGTTGACGATAGCTCTTGGTTCCACGATCCTCCACGCAGCCCAGTAGTATTCGTTCTCATTGGGACACTTGACGACGCCTTTGTCAGTGCACATGAGAACGGTTCTGGTGTAGCACGAAACAAAATGCAGGTTGCCGTCTGCGTTGCATTCCATGGTGAAGTGTTCCCACTGCACGTCGCTCTTCGGCTCGAAGACACAACTACTAGACGCGGACACTTGCAGGTATAGGCTACTGTGCGCAGACTGGATCGAAACTTTGTTGTCTTCAACAAGATGCAAAATCACACGCTCGTAGACGTCGCGGTTATCAACAAGACAACGCGCCTTTCTTGAACCAGGAGGGTTTTGCAAGTTCTTCTGCGCACGCACCGACTGCAGAATTATTGGCACGTCGTACGGGATAACCATCGGATACAGTTGCTACCAAAATGTGTGAGTGCTTGAACAAGAGAAATCGGAAATGGTTCGTGGAAATCGATCTCCCTAAATGTGATGGCTTTAAGATGCATGACTTTCGTGGATTTCACTGACAAGTTTGAAAGAAAAGGATGTCGATTGCGTGTGGAGCGGGTTGGGCGATGCTATACTAATGCCTACTACAAAGAGGTCGAACAGGTGCCCAATGTCGGTACAGGCCTCCCTCTCCGCCAAACACTAAGGTCTATGATGGCACTTGAACTTTGTCATTCAGGAAGACCTCGTTCTTGATGGCCACGATGGACGAGAGCTGTCTGCGGTCGGCCTCTTTCCATAAGGTATAGTTCTGCTTTGCTATGTTGTGAATGGCGCCGAACTCCGGCGCGAATATAACTTGTGCGACCGTGTCGTAGAAAGGAAGTACGATGAACTCGAAGAAGCCAACTTGGTTCTGCACGTGAACAAGAGGTAGATCTGTTAACGACGAAGAATAAAGAAGGCCAAAACCAACAACAAAACTAACCTTGGCGCTATTCTCCGAGTGTCGGTCCATGAAAGGTGAAATGTCAGAATTGTTGGCGCGCTCGTTGTCGCCCTGCAGGAAAAACTCCTCGATAATAAGCGCTGACCAGATCACGTGCAGCTTTCTCTTCTTAGCAGCGTGGCCGATGTCGGCGCACTTGATGACTACCTTCATAATCATCATGGGGTCTGTCACCGGCTTCGGGGCTGGTACTGCACCTCCCGCCCCCAATCCTGCGCCATTATTGCTCCCAGTCGCGGGGATAGCAGTCGCCTCCTGGAGCAGCAGCGCCTTGAGGTTTCCTACTAGCTGCAGGTGCATGGATAAATCCGTGCTGAGGACCATCTCGATGATTGCCTTCCTGATCTCACGATACGGCTTGTCCTTCATACGCCCGAATATATCGCACAGCGGGTTGCGCATGATGAAGAATGTTTCTGCGAGATGCATGCTCTCCAGAATGCTGCGGTCGTTGTATTGGAGAGCCAAGTCGTGCTTTGCCTTGATGAGATAATTGTTGGACTTGCCCGGATGGCGGAAATCGTGAATAGCGGCAGCCACAAGTGCCGCGTAGAACTCGAGATTTGTGAGAGTGTCTCGAATTTGCCCATCGGCGAGTGTTGTGATGAGGAAGTTCACCGAGTTCACGACATCGGCAGCGTGGCTACTGTTGTGGTACGGGTTGGCCAAGTACCCGTCGTCCAACACGTACAAGAAATTCCGCAACACCACGCGATCTACACGGAATTCTTCATGTAACTCGTGCAGCTCGAACATTGCCGCAGTGACGTACATGAGCGGCCGGTTGCCCGTTTGGTCCGCAATTTGCAGAGTATCCAAGTCCCATCCATCCTGCTGGATGCGCTGTTTAACCCGTGAAAGCGTCTGGTCCTCCCAAGTGGGCATATCTGGCAATGGGGCAATGACTACAGACCCAGCAATGCCTCCAGCTCCGATTCCTAAGCCGTCCCGATAGCTCCTCCGGTTGTCGCTGTTTGAGTTCGAATGTGAGCTGTGCGACATCGCCACACCGGAGCGAGTTGTATCACCGTAGTCCTTGCGAGCCAGCACCGAGAGGGCCCAGTTCTTCGTATCGTTATCCACCTCCTTCTCGGACTTCATCTGCGCGCTAATATCGGGAACGAACAGATTCTGGTCTAGCCGCGCAAGGTTGCGAACAATAGCCATACCGCGCTGGGTATCCTCCTCACTCAGGTCAACAGCATCGAGGAAGGACTTGAGCTCGGCCAGCAGAGCGTGCAGCGGAGAAGTCAAATCCAAGTTGAAGTCACTATCACGTTGCGCGAGCTCCTGCTTCAGTGTGCGGTTCTCTTCTGCGATCAAATTCTTCTCGCGCGTCGCCTTCTCTGCTTCTAGTTCCACCGCCCAAACATGCAGGAAGTCTTGGCGCACCACTCGGTCAACATCTCGGTTCCGGAGCAGCATCGCAATAGTAAAAACGATGGGGAAGCCGATAACGAGGATGCGGTTGAGAATAAACGGCGACGAATCCGTGACCGGGTAGAAGATAAACGTGAGCACCATGTAGCTCACACTTGTGATAAGCCCTACCAACGCGAAGTGCAAAGTGTCGATACGCAAGAGCGGCACGAAGACGAAGATCATGAGAAGCCGAAGCAGATTGATGTTCATCGTGGCCGCAGGAAGGAGAATCTCCTTCGTGTAGGCTTGCAGCACCTCAGCACGCGTGCCCGATATTGCTTTGAACAGCCAGTCGCTGCGTGACGTGCTGTTAACGTAAAAAATGCGCGGATCGTCCGAATTGGAGATCGCGAGCTCGTCTAGGATAACGTCGACGTCCTTCGAGACGTAGTTGTACCATTCCGTGAGCATGGAAAACATGCCACCAGCGATAATCGAAAAGCTCCAGCATAACAAGACGAGCGTGTAGATCCGTTGAAACTGGATTTCGTATGCGCGTCGCCGACTCACGTATACAAGTACCGGGATGGGTAAGATGGGGCTGAACACCAGCGCGAAATACCGGAGGCTGCGTGAGCGCACACTGGAATCTTTGGAAAGGAGATTCGTGAGGTTGGATCCCGTGAATAAGAGGTACATGAGGAAGAAAATCAACGCGATACGAGACGACCGAGCCGAGTTTTCACGCGCAAAAGTTACCTGGTACAGCTTCTCGAGCCGCGGCTCGTTCACAAAAGTGCTCGTCACTGGATGAAACTTGACTTCCACGGGGGTTTTCTTCGTCTGGGCCACATACACGGAATCCGTGAGGGGGTAAATTCTCGACACACGCTGGTTGGCGCGGTCCTGGTTTAAAGCTGTGTGTATCGCGTCCGACCCGAGGTGGCCGCCGTGGTTGTACGTTGCAGCGCCGCTGCCACCAAACATTGTGGTTCGAATTGGCGCACCGCCGCCGGCAGCGGCGGCATCTTGTTTCTGCTTTGGTGGGTCGGAGGAATTGCCTAGAAAGAGCGACGTGACAGTCTTCTGCGCGCCTGGCGCCACGGCCTTGGGCGCCGAGCGCTCGTCCTCCTTCCCGCCTATCTTCGATCCCCGCGTTGTGACGGAAGCGATGCGCACCACCTGCCCTGCAGGTGTGCTTTTCTTTTTGCGCCCACGGAGCGTCAGCGAGCTCTTGGCTTGGTCCGCTTGGAGCTTCTTGTTGTCCGCGCTCCTGCCGCTATCCGAGCGATGCGAGAACCTCTGCACTCGGTCGCGGTCGGCGTCGCTGGCCCTGAGCAACTGGTGAAACCTGGACGGCGTTTGACTCGGCGGAGACGAAGACTCGGGCAAAGAGCTGGAAAAGGAGAGCAGTCTCCCGAGGTGGCGAGAGGAAACCAGTGCACCGACCGGAGGGGGGCGAAGCAAGTCTCCCCACGACACCCGGCAGCGGCTCGGCTAGTGGTTCCAGCTGCTCGGCTGGCTGCTACGACGCGGACGCGGACGCCACCGAGGTCGGGTCAGTCTTGCCTGCTGAGCGCGAGCGGCGGCTTCTTTCTTGAGCTGTCTCGGGGCAATACGACTGGATTGCCACGTTCACGTCTCCATAGGCAGCGCAAGTGAGTGCACGAGACGCGAGCTATTGTTGTCCGGCAGAGCTTGGTGGCGAAACGGACCAGCCGACTGCTTGCCTGCCTTGCTCCTCCATTTGGACTTCCCTATAATTAAAATTAGGGGGGCGCCGCGTCTTGTCTTGCATTCTATTGCTAGCGTCGAGACCAATGACACCAGAACGACGGAGAAGACACGGCGTCCGTCACGTCCGGGGTGACGGGAATATACTACCACACCAGTGAGGTCGCCCTCCATGATGAAATAGAAAGCACCGCATCGCAACACTTGCTCTACACACTGCAAGGCCGTGGCAAATGAGGTGGAACATGTTGAAGTGACTTGACAACTTCGTCACCACTGAGGAGGGTGAGTTGTGTGGTGTACATAATAATGTACGAACACACCAAACGATTCGAATCGTTCCGATGCTGGACGACTTCAAATTGATTCATCAACATATCTATCTACCAGTCCCAGACCTTCCTCATCGTGACGAACTGCCGCAATTATGCCGGAGCAATTGTACGCGAGCCCCATCAGTCAGCCCTCGCGCGCCGGTATGCTCACTACATAACTGGCAGGCATCCATGCTTCTTCGTTATCACTGACGGCCTGTCAGTCTTCTGGCTCTGCAAGGTGAACAACCACCCGATCGAGTACAAGTACACGGACTCGGGCAAGGGCGAGACGCGCACCGAGACGTTCCTGCAGCTGAGCCCCATCGGCAAGATCCCCGTGCTCAAGGACGGAGAGTTCGTGCTCACGGAGAGGTGAGCGAGGCGTCAGTTAAGATGCAGCAGCAAATGTTTCAGTGGCCTCACTGTGTTGCTATACTAGCCATGCCATCATGTTGTACCTTGCCGACAAGCACGGCTGGGAGTCCTGGTGCCCGAAGGACCTCAAGATCCGCGCTCGTGTAAGCTGCACCCTTGTGTGGGGGCTGCCAAGAGCTCAAAGGCTGGACTGACTAAATTCTACGTGCTCAGATCCACGAGTACACGAACTGGCACCACCTCAACACGCGTCGTAGCTCCGAGATCTTCTTCAACCAGCTGATGGTGAACATCGGTCGCGGCACGCCCGCCATGGAGGCCATGCTCCAGAAGAAGCACAAGATCATCGCCGACATGTTCCGCATCCTGGAGTTCTGGCTGCGTCATGGCAACTTGTACCTCGTGAGCAACACCAAGCCCACGGTGGTGGACCTGTCGTGCTACAATGAAGTGGTGCAGCTGGAGGTCATGGGGCTGCTCACCGACGTGGAGAAGGACTTCCCCAAGGTCGCGGCCTGGCTCAAGCGCATGAAGGTAAGCAGCACCTTGTTTTATACGGGGATGATTTCCCACAAAAACTCCTTCATAACTGACCGATATAATTGTCAATTTCCTGTCCATGCAGGACGTCCCGCACCACGACGAGATGCTGGCGCCCATGGGCAAGTTCTTCCGCAAGTTCAAGCTTGCGGCGCACAAGCTGTAAAGTGTAGCCAACTATGCACCTTTTCGTGAAAATGTAGCAGCAATGTGATTGGGTCAAAATATAACGATAATCTTGTACCCAATCCGATCACGAGAAATTTTACAATAAATGTCGTGGCTCCTGCGCCTCTCAATTTCCTTGTGAGTGGGTGGAAGAGCATAATGTCCACCGTCGCCAAGAGCTTCAAGAACGCCTTCCAGGTGCTGACGCCCACGCGCGACTACGGCGTGGGCAAGCGCGTGACGCGCGGCATCTGGTCCAACTACGCGGAGCCCTCGTACTGGGAGGTGGTGCGCATCCGCCCGTCGCCCGACCTCAAGCACGGCAAAGTCTTCGGCAGATTCACCTTCCGCGGTGCGTCGTTGTTCATTGTCTGTCTGAGAACCCCGTGATTGGTCGAAATGCGCTGACTGTTGTGTGATTGGCTGCGAACAGGCAAGACGGACCCCAAGGTGAAGCGCATCAACGGCGTCTTGAAGAAGGACTGGAGCTTCGTCGAGGCGTAAGCAAAGCGTCTTGTTGCAATCGACAGGCAGACACAGTTGATAGAGGAGGACGAGGGTGAAATTGCAATGGGGAGAGTTGGCGTTCGTACGTGCAATTCTACGCGGTAAGACTGCAATACACGGCGGGGTATTATGTCAAAGTACTTTGTGTCAATCTACTGTGTGCAATTGATGCCAGTGTCACTTCCTCGCTATCATATGGAATGAAAGGTTGATGGGGCTTCATGGGCTTCACGGGCACTTCCTTTCAAGCTTGTGGGAATTCCATCCTCACTTTCAATTTCTCCACGATCATTCCAACAATCGCCCCCTGCTGACCATGAATCCGTCGGAATTTCGAGATTCCGTTCGATGTGCCTGTGATTCTGCAATCAGTTCGTAGTCGCAAGAACCTGCAGAATCCACTCGGATCGAAGCATGCGCGCTGTCTGGAGAATAACCGCGACATCTACGAACAGCTCATCTTGCGCCGAGTTCGAGATGGCGGCCATACAGTGCCTGCGCAATGGACGTTTCCTGCAGTACGTACCACCGGAGAGTGCGTCTTCGACCCAAAGGAGCCCGGCAAGAACGAACTCTTCACGATGGAGACAAATGCAAATTGCGCGCTCTTTTTCGTGTCGTGCCGGACGGGAAATTTGCTGCAGTGCGGCGACTTCAACGTGGTGAAGTGTAAGAATCAAAATCGACAGTATTACGAGGAATGGAGAATTGTGGAGCCTCGCGCTACTGCCGTTGTGTCGCCGCTCATGCCCGCCCAGCGTCAAGTCATGGCTCACGAAGAGCGCAAGAAGTTCGTTTTGGAGCTGGCCAGGTGTGGTATGGCTGCGGGCGAGATCGAGAGCATTGTGACGCGCCTATTTGAGATGTCGGTTGCGATCCCAGAGCCCAACAAGGGGCCGGTGTATGCCAAACGTCTCGACGAGAAGTCGGACCTCGCTTAAGGTTTCAAACCAAGCGCTAGCATGTGAGCATGCGCCACAGCGCCTTGAACACCGATTTGCTTCGTTTTAGTGCATGGAAGTAGGAAAAATTCAAGAAACAGTTTGCCTATCTTGCGCCATCTACAGACGCTGTACACCTATACCAGTATGCATTCGCTGCCTTAGCTCGCTCTTCCACCACCGAAGTTCCATGGGAACGCAGTTCCTCATCTTGGAACTGCGATGAGCTATCCGAAGCCACCGCATGTAAAGGTGAAGCCCTCCGACACCCGCCACTCCCAATCCCGCGCTGTAGCCCTCATAGCGCCATGGACCTCAAGGATGTTCCTTTCGACGTGCCCATAATCCTCCGCTCGATCCGCACCCACAAGAACCTGCAAAATCCTGTCGGCACCAAGATGGCTCGCTGTCTAGCAGACAACTGCGGCGCATACGACCAGCTCGTGCTGCGTCACATCGACGACGACAAGGTCGCCATCCAGTCGGCGCTCAACGACCGCTTCCTCCAGGTCCGCACCGACGGCGACTGCGTGTTCGACTCGACGCACCTCGACGACCGCGATCTGTTCACCATGGAGACGGACGCCCGCTGCTCCATCTACTTCGTCTCCTGCTTCACGGGCAACGTGCTGCAGTGCGACGACGACCACGCCGTCAAATGCGTGAACAAGAACCGTCTCGACTGCGAGGGCTGGACGATCATGGAACCCCTCACCACCATCCCAGCTTTTTGCCACCGCATCGGCGGGCGAGACCGCCAGCAGCTCATCCTGGACCTGGCCAAAGGCGGCAAGTCGCTCGATGAGATCGAACAGATCGTGACGCGGCTGCTCGATCCACGCTCGACGTAAGCAGCAACTTGGCTACTGTAGCCAAAAAGGCAAGCTGAAGTGCGGGGCAACCAGAAAAACCCATCCAATGTCATGTCTATTCCCCACCATAACGCATTTAGTTGAAGGTCGCTTTGCACATCAAATCTTTCGCCACTTTTTGCCACGTAGCCGAAGTGCCGCCGAGTGCGGACTCCGCTTCACTGCATTTCACTATCGCCAAGTGCAAGAATCGAGTGCGCATTCACTCCTGATGCTGCTACATGTGACGCGGCTGCTGCTTCTAGCGGCGCTGGGCGTCGGCATCAGCCCGCGCGCGGCC